>VBSM01001979.1:8690811-8725883 GCA_008086735.1 Cheirogaleus medius
CATGGTTTTTGCTTCAGCTTTAGGACAAATTAAAAGTCAATTCTGGTTGCCAGAAAAAAAAATAAATAAATAAATAAAAATAAATAAATAAAAGAGGCCCCAAAGAACTTCCTTGCCCTCCCACTACATAAGGGCACAGCACAAAGATGGCCATCCATGCACAGGAAGGAGGCCATCACCAGACACCAGATCTGCTGGCACCTTGATCTTGGACTTCCTGGCCCCCAGAACTGTGAGAAATAAATGTTTGCTATTTATAAGCCACCCAGTCTATGGTATTTTTGTTAAGGCATCCCAAACAGACCAAGACAAAGGATGATACTCCAGACTAAGAAGCATTAGGATTTTGAAATAAAAAAAAATGTTTCTTCATTATGTGTCAAAAGTTCAATTATTATTATGCAATTAGGTAGAAGATTAAAAACAGTGCCACCAAATTTGTTCACATTCCAAATTTGAACATGAAAATAAAAACTGAGTTCACATCTTAACACATGACTAAGAGTCAACCCTTTTAGGTCAGTTTCCCAAAGTTCATCTGCAATTTTCCTGATGAATGGGAATCAAACAGAGTGAATCACATGAAAACCTGTCCAACATCACAAGTAATCAAAGAACTACAAGTCAAAACTATGAAATATTAATTTTCATCTGTCCAACTCTGTATACATTTTATGATAGTACTCAATGGCAGGTCACAGTAAGATAAGTACTTTCATACACTAGGGGAAATATTGAAAATTTCTCAAGCCCTTTAACTCATTAATCCCTCTTTTATTAATTTATTCCAAGGAAATCAGAATTAGTGAAAAGTTTATGCTTAAGGATATTTGTGTAGCCACAGAGTAGCAAATTTACCAAAATATTAATAAAAAATGGTTATCTTTAGTTCTTAGAATTGCAGGTGATTTTTATATTTCCAATTTAACTATTTCTGTATACTTATATTCAACCAATTTCAAGTCAGTGTTCTCAAATTGTGTCCTCAGATATTCTAAAAATATCACTAACCAGCAGGATCACTGCTAATAGCTACAAGCAAGGGAAATTTATTTCAACTCAAAAGCCTGTTTTCTAACACATCTCCAATTGTCTATTCCACTAAGAAAAGTTCTCACATTAGAACATCTAGCCTGCTTGTTTGATGTCTTGTTTAATTATTGGTTTTAGAATTAGTGAAGCCACTCAAGTTTCCACTTACCTGGATTGGATGTGTACTGCATTGCAATCATTAGCATGGATGATGCAGAGAGATTAACATGGGCAGGTACAACTTCTCTCCTTGAGGAACCCACTGAAACCAAAAGGTTTTTGATTAGACACAATCTAATCTTTATAAATACTTAATACTTTGCATAGAGCATGAATGCTAAGAAGGAACTTTTTGAAAAAGTTCCAATCAAGTCAATGGAAGTTTTGTACAAATAAAACCACAAAATTTGTCCTAGTATATAATTGGTATTGTTGTCATTATCCACAGTAAAATGTAGTGAGAATCTACAAGAAGAAGGAACAATGCCAGAATGTGATGTCACGGCTTTCTCAGAGTTATACTTAAATGTGATTTCTACTCCTAAGATGTTTATATCTAGACAGAAAAGAAAGAAAACACATAATCCTCTATGTGCCCGGATATAAAGACATGCTGAAGGTTATTCCAATAACAAAGTAAAAATAGAAGACTTTTAAATCCAACTGGAATATGTTAACTTTCAGAGATGCAGATGAAATAATTGTTTACTTATAATGTATATCTTATTAGTTTAGTAACAATACATTAGTAATTTTAAATTAATGTATATTATTAAAATATATTAATTTAAAAGTTACTTCCACTCTCACATATCATTAAACAGTTTTATGCAAACCTTCACATTTAACTTCATCACCAGTGTCTTCATTACCATGAGAACCACTTTTTTAGTTTTCCAGAGCTTACCATCTTCATATCCATCTGAGTTGTTTGAACAAAAGCATTTTTTGAATCTGTGAATAACATTGTCGCTGAAAATTTTACTCTATGCCAACAAGTATTCAAGCACAAAGCAAGCAGTTCCTTCTAAATCCATCTTACAGCTGTATAATCATGGTCTGCACTTACAAACTGCCTTTAAGACATCTTTAAGGGGCTTGTGTATGACGACATCATACACTATATTAAATTTGTCTCCCTTTTTTTAAATAGAGTGTATCAGGTAACTCCTTTACGTATTCAAAACTAGCGCTGATGGAAGTCATTTGGGGTAATATGTCGTCTCCCAAGAGGACTTTCTTATTTCAAAGGCAATAACTGAGAGAGGATCCACAGCAAGAGAAACTTTATTAGAACTCACTGAAATATAAAGTAAATTCCTCTTTTCTCAGGGACAACTGCAGAAGTACTCTTTGTACTTGGGTTTGTGTGGCACACTGGCAAGCACAAACACAAGAATGTGCAGACAGTATAACACCCTCCAAAAGTCAGCTCTCAATTCCTACCGTAATGGAGAGGACCATTGACATGCGCAACAAGAAAAAAAGCAGATAACCTCAAAATCTGCTTTATTTTGTTTTATATTAAAGTACAATATCTCACCTACATCCAAAAGGGATACGACAATTTAAAATAAAACACACATATAATAGAGCTATTAAAAGGTTTGTCATATAATAGAGAAGACAAACAAAATTTAACACGATTCTTTTTTTTTTTTTTTTACATAAAGGACTTTGAACACCATAGAGGACAGTGGCCTTTACAACAACTTTACAGAAACAAACAAACAAAATGCATCTATAATCAAGCTCTATTTACCCAACTTGGCTTGTATTAATCACTTGCAGCTGGGCTGCTGCTGCCCCACCAAGCAGGTGACATTCAGGTGGATAGATTAGTTTGGCTATGCAATATAAATAAGTATTAGGAATTAGACAAAGACGTGGAGATGGTTTCTCTCCTCATAGATGGTTAAGTTGATTCATCAAATATGATTACTCAAGGAAAAGGAACTTTGTGCCAAATGCTAGAGAACAAGATGCAGTTGCTCTCACACTTCAGCCAGGGAACTTGTCCAAAGTCAGCTTCTTGAGGGCCCGTATCTGGAGATGCTATTTCAGTCAGTTTTGGAAGCAGTAAACTATGTGTTTAATTAATAAACACACCACATGATTCTGATGCAAGCTGGTCTTGGATCTCCTTTTGAGAGTACTATTAGAGGGATGAGAGATAAGAAAGGAAATGCCCAGTAAAGTGTCCAGGGGTGGGAGGAATAATTGCATGTCCCCTGTGCCTTTTGCTTAGAAAAGAAAAAGAAAGTCTTGTCTCAGATACATTCAGGAAAAAAAATTACATATATATATATATATTCCTTTTGGGACAAGTCCTTTCACCTTTGTTTAAATTCATCTCAAAATTTTTTTCTTTCTTCCTAGGGAATCAAAATTTTTAATAATAAGCATTTCTCAACAATAAAAACTATTAAGGGAGGCTGAGAGCCACTGTACCTGGAGGCCTTTAAAAATGGGAGAGATGCCCAAATGTCTCAGATGATTTAGGTGAAGTCTATTTGGAGAATGGCCCAAATGGCTCAGCCACCTTTGGCTGTCCCTGTGACCCCTACAAATCCATGCTCTCCTTCAAGTACAGCCATAAAGCCAAAAGCATCCCCCTAGCTCAAGCCCTAGGAAATTGGCTCCAATACTTATATAAACAGACAATGCTTTGCAATTTCCTAGGCTTCTAACAGACTGAATAAAATCACCACAATTCTCATTTAATAAACATGCACAGGCACACATCATTTATTGAATCTTGTTTAAAAGGCATGATGTCAACAGATGTACAGCTTGTCCCCATGAGGGTGTAAAAAGCCAAAACTACATACACTAGAAGGGAGAAGATAATTAATCAAAATAAGAAAATTTTACATTTAATATTGTGCTCAGGAAATACAATTAAAAGTCTTTAGTCCTATTCCCTATTCTCCCAGCACCACCAGAACAATCATTACCACCATCACGTCCCTCCATGAATAATAACAATACTTTAATATGTTCCTGCATTTTATAGTTCCTAATGTATTATCATGTATAGTTCTTATATATATATATATTTATATATATATATACACACAGTTCTTACCCCCCTAAAAAAGGAAGTATATTGGAAAAGCCATTTTATAAAAGAGAGATCATTTGCACAAAAGCACCAATCTGATTATTAGGACTACTGTCCAAGTCACTTGACCTTATCAGTAATGAATGCTCTGGTCACTCATCCAGAGTGTTTGTGTTTTACTACCTCCTATGTACCAGGCCCTTGAGCTACAGTAGTAAAGACAGACGAGTCTATGTCCTCACGGATTTTAGATGCTAGAGCTGTGTTATCCAGTATGGCGGCCATAGTCACAAGTGGCTATTTAAATTTAAATTCATTAAAATCAGATAAAGTTGGCCGGGCGCGGTGGCTCACGCCTGTAATCCTAACACTCTGGGAGGCCGAGGTGGGCAGATCGCTCAAGGTCAGGAGTTCGAAACCAGCCTGAGCAAGAGCGAGACCCCATCTCTACTAAAAATAGAAAGAAATTAATCGGCCAACTAAAAATATATAGAAAAAATTAGCCGGGCATGGTGGCGCATGCCTGTAGTCCCAGCTACTCGGGAGGCTGAGGCAGAAGGATCACTCCAGCCCAGGAGTTTGAGGTTGCTGTGAGTTAGACTGACGCCACGGCACTGTAGCCCAGGGAACAGAGTGAGACTCTGTCTCAAAAAAAAAAAAAAAAAATCAGATAAAGTTAAAAATTTAGTTCATTAGTCTCACTGGCTGCATTTCAGGTGCTCAGGAGCCACATGGGGCTAGTGGCTCCTGTACTGGGCAGCACAGAATCTTAAATGTTTTTAGAGAACATTTCCATCATTGTAGGGAGTTCTGCGGACAGTGCTGTTCTACAGGAAAGGACAAACAGATACCTGTGGGGAAACAGAAAGCAGAGCAAAGGAACAGATAGAAAGTGATGGAAGGTCCTGTTTTAGCCCTAGGGTAAGGAAGGGCATCTCGAAAGATGGGGCTGGTGCTTGAGCTAAGACCTAAAGAAAGCAAGGAAGCAAATCATGGGCTCGCTCAGGAGAAGGACATCTGAGACAGAGGATAAAGTGTAGAGTGAGGGCAAAATCTTAGTACCTTTATGAAACTGCGAAGGCTGAGGCTCCTAGAGCAGAGTGAACACGAGGAGATGGTGATGAAGGCAGGAAGATAGGCAGGGGCCAGAACACAGAGGACCCTGTGGGCCAACCAAGCAAGGATGCTCAATTTGATTTGTAAGAGTGATGGGAAGCTAGGTGGGTTTGCTGAAGAAAATGGCATGGTCTGATTAACATGTTCAAAGCATAGCTGTGGTTTTCTTTATTTTATTATTTATTTATTTATTTTCAGAAACAAGGTCTCACTCTGTCACCCAGGCTGGAGTGCAGCAGCGTGATCATAGCTCACTTGAACTCCTGGGCTCAAGCAATCCTCCCACTTCAGCCTCCCAAGTAACTGAGACTACAGGCGTGTGACACCATATCTGACTAATTTTTTTTATTTTTTTTTTTAGAAATGGGGGTCTCCCTATGTTGATCAGGCTGATCTTGAACTCCTGGCCTCACAAGATCCTCCTGCCTCAGCCTCCCAAGTAGCTAGGACCACAGGCATGCACCACTGCACCCAGCCAGCTCTGTCTTTTTGGTGGAGAACAGGAAGGCTAAGAGGGGAAGCAAGGAGACCATTGCAGAAATTACTGGACTGGTCTAGATCAGTGGTCCCCAACCTTTTTGGCACCAGGAACTGGTTTCATGGAAGACAATTTTTCCACGGGATGGGGGGGCAGGGCAGAACTCAGGTGGTGATATGTGGCCTAGTTCCTAATAAATAGATTGCGCATATTAAAGATTATTTAAGTGTAATTGATATTTTTCTTTTTTTTTTTACTGTCTTTTTTTCTATGTGTTACTTAGTCTTTGGAAGATTATAGAAACATAACACACATACTCTATACTAGTAACAATAGAACAAAAAAATGATTCAGGGCCAATGATCTGGAACCAGATATTCAATGAAGTTATACAATTGCTTTTAAGTCAATGCAAAGATTTGAGCGAACCTTTATTTTTCTTGAGGAGAAGTGACTTTTTGAGAAAATTTAAGTTGGAAAAGAAAGTAGATGAGACTGTGCAGTCCAGGATACGAGGATACACTAGAAACAACTTGAACTGATATAATTGTTCAGCTTTGTTATTATCTTTAAATTATACACCAATTAACGTCCATTTAGAATCAGCTTTTTCTCTTCTCTGCCAAAGTATCATCTGCTAAACATCTACTTTCATTTCGG
Source organism: Cheirogaleus medius (assembly GCA_008086735.1). Lineage (NCBI taxonomy): Eukaryota > Metazoa > Chordata > Mammalia > Primates > Cheirogaleidae > Cheirogaleus > Cheirogaleus medius. The sequence continues at coordinate 8,697,162 of VBSM01001979.1, forward strand.
TCCATAAATCACAGATTCTCTATTGGAAAAAGAGGGGTTTCTATGGTGACATGCAAATGACTTTTTCAATTCTTAGTAACTCCTTTAATATATTTTTTATAAACAAGCATAAAGCATATTGCACACATTTGGAATAAAGAGAAATATATTTTATTTATGGAAGGAGTTAAAAAGAAAAGCTGTGTCGAAGGAAAATGTTATAATAAATAAATTAAAGTTTGCTCTGCAGAACCTCAAAGGAGATATTTAAAAGTAAAAACCCAGCACTTGGTTTACTGACAAAGACAGCAAGGAGGACGTATCTGATACACACGCAGGTCTCTTACTCTCCAGGAACCGCAACGCCTCATTAGGCCCAGAACTTCAATCTTCTAGGTCCTAAACGATCAAATCATTTAACACCAGAAAAACCATCCATGTTTTATGTTTGACCTCATGAATACCACACCAAAGAGATAAAAGCCTTTTTGTCTTAAAGACTTTATCAGGCACTCAGAAAATGCACTATCCTTCATCCTAACAATTTAGTCCTGAAATAAAAATATTCTGGGAGAAGTTAAATGCTCCTGTCTTGTTTTGGTTAGGATTTCTAGGCACTGAAACAACTACCAAAAAAAAAGAAACAACATGGATAAAATAAACAGACACACATTGTCACATCGATCCATTTTAATCTGATTTCTCTGGAACCAGATCCCTTCTATCTGTGGATCTGTCTTTGTATCTACCCTGTGCAATAACAACTGCAAAGGGAACGCCTGAATAGCAATAGAATTTGCTGTAAAGGTTGGCACTACAATTCATTTTCAATGATTTGAAGATGACAAGATTGGCTACTATTGAACCACGGGAATGGTGATAAGAAAAGAAAGTCAAAACTAAGAGACTAAAACTAGGGCAACAAAATAAACACATGAACCAGAGCAATCATTGGATTAGAGGAAGATAATGTGCCTCTTACATAAAATAAGACCGATGTTATTTAAACTAGAGTTACTATGCCAGCAATAATCTTGGAGAGTGAATATTTTTTTCAAACCCCTCCTTTATGGTTGAAAAAAATGGTGTGTCTCAGGGACATGAAGCGACTTGTTGATACCTTTAAATGAACATCAAGTTACTTCACTATTCTCCTCAGTTGCCAAGTTTGTACTTTTACGTAAGTAAGGATTCTAACGTGACTACCAGTTGTGTTTTGGGGGTCTGTGTTTCTAATTAAGTACAAATTAATAATCAAGTGTAAAGAAACAAATTGCCAGATGTCACCATACTTGATCGACCTTAAATATAACTTCAGAGGCCTGATATTTCAATGCCTCTCCCAAAACTATTAACTTATTCCTAAGAAGTAGGAATTCAGTGAATTAGATTAATTATTAGAAAAGATACAGCCTCACCTGCCATTCCTCAAAAAAACAAAAATTCCTATACCTAAGTTTAACAGTTAACATCACTTTAAAAAATATTACTATGCAATTCTAAGACTACATCCACAAATAAGTACTTGTCAGTAAGGTTACACAGAACAATAAAAAGAGAATGATCAAATATTCTATAACTTGAACGGTATGATCAGCCTGCTAATTTTTTTGAATTGCTATATAATTTAGGCAGAAGTCAGACTCTTTGCTGGAAAGACAAGAAAAAATTTTTTTAAGAAATTACAATTCCATAGCTAAAATTAAACTTGAGTATAAAATAAGCAAATGTAGTTCAGGGCAACAACTTTAATAAGATAAGTACATAAAATTTAAATGGTGAACAATGATCTCTAGGAGTTGAATGCAACCAATAAAGGTATTTTTCTAGAATAAGTGTTGAGGGAAAGAGAGAAAGAAACTAACACATCACATACTAGGCATTGCGCTAGCATTTTACCAGTGTTCCAGGTTAATCATCTTAATTAACACAACAACCCTGTGAAGTAGCTATTATTACTTATCATTTTCATTGAACAGGTAAGAAACAGAAAGTTAAATAACTTGCCTAAGATCATATAGCTAGCTGGTGACTGAGCTGTGACATGAATCTAGATCCATTTGACTCCTAAACCCACAATCTTTTCAGATTATCACTGGAACATAGATTGATCTACAATCTGTTTCTTTAAAAAATACTTTAGAAGGATTTTGGTCATAAAACCCCTACTCAACTTTTCTTTTTCTCTTTGCTCGCATGTCTGGAAAACCTACAGAATTAAGTCTATAAAAGTGAAATAGAATTCAAATCAGTTCTATGTTTATAACTGTACCTTGACATGAGTTGCAGGCTTTAGGTTTTTTCAAAGTGTTTTCATAAATTTTGACTCATTTTATCATCACAACACCCCTGCAAGGGAATGCTGACGGGATTGCCTTTCTGCAGATACAGTTTCAACTATGTGAGTTGCCCAGCATCTCACAGGAAATTAGGGACAGAGCTGGGATGAAACTCTACACATTGTGACTGTATCTTGCTCTTTCTGTCACACCTTACTGCCTTCAGATGCAAAAGATAAGAATTTCTACATCTGAGACAACACTACCTTCGACTTTTTTCTAAAGTGGCAAAAGATACTGTAATTTATACATAGGAAATATAGACCACCTTGATATGTCCTTTCTATTTTATAAGATCAAACTATGTGAATAAAACAATTCTAAGGTATAATGGTCTTTCATTTCTTTGATTTTCACCGTAATATTCATGCTGAAATGACAAATTTAAATCAAAGCACACATACGCAGCAAATAAATTCAAATAATCTTGAAACTCTACAAGAGCAAAAGCAACTTCCATTCATATAATACACAAAAATAATCTAGTATTAGATGAGAATGAACTTACATATAGCCATTGGTAGAAAAGATGTGCTAAGATATTCAATAATATCCTTGTGCAGAAATGGAGGAAAGGTAGCTAACGTTGATATCATCGTGTAGGGCAAAGTACTCAGAATATCATCATTGAGAAAGGGTAGCAAACATGTAGTTGTATAAAATATTGACTGTCCAAGATCTACAAAACAGAATTGAGTAATCAGTCACTGTATATTTTGCAATCAACAATATGCTAGTGTTATATTGTAAGTTTTAATGAACTGGTTTAAATTATAAGCAACTATTGCTTCCTTCCTATCAAGTGTTCTGAAACATACTGCTTAGAACAATGTGCTAGATATACAGTAGTTGGTCAATAAATATTTATATTAAGAAATATAAATATCTATTACACGAGCTTTTCATCCATGCCTTATCAATTTTCAGTAATATTTGGTATTCATATTACTCCTTTATCTCATAAATTTAAAGCACTTCTCATGCGAAAATGAATTCTGAAATCCTTCCAGCATTTTTACCTGCATTACATTTTACAAAAGATAACGGAGGCACAAAGAAGTTAGATTATTTGCCCAATGGAAGTTTTAGAAAAGTCAAGGGCAGGACTAGAAATAAAACAGGCTATTTCTGCTCTATGAACCAAATTGTGATGGTCCTACATCTGAGTCCTGGGCAATGAGGTCATTTGCAACTTCCAGCAATGCGGCAATTCAGCAAGCGCCTAAGAAAGGAAACCCTAAGCTGGTATTCCACGATCCGGGCATTTCGTCATTAGTTGTCATGGAAGTGCTACCTAATAATAATCTTTCTATCAGCATTTTTAAATGGGGATAATAATAATACCTACCTCACTGCATTAGGAGGATTGTTAGGAGACTTAAATGAGATAAATGTAAAGTGCTTAGCATAGCACATAATGTGTGCTCCACAAATATTAGCCGCTATTATTAATATTAATAGTTACTATTATTACCTGCACAAGGAGTAAAAATAGAGGACATTCAAAAAAACCATAACTCTTTAGCTTTAGAATGCAGGTAGACCAAAGCTCATTACATTGAATGTACATCGTGATTTTCATGGACCTCCCAAAATATCGGCTAAGACTCAACAGTGCCAACTTCGACCGTCTTCATTTTCATTATTATACAAAAGAATTAGACTCTTCTTTGCCATGCAGCAGAGTTACTTTCTTAGCGTTATTTTGATTCCTAATGCTATTTCTGATTATCATTAGAATTAACATGCCATCTCAACAGGCACATCAACTGACAACAGAGAAGGTCTGGCCACATCGCACACTGGGGAGCCAGAGTCAGTCAACCTTGGGCTCAAATAGATGAAATGGAAAATCCACAGGTGTTTTACTAAGAATTAAGTGAGGCTGTTTTCACTGAGGTTTTTAGCTTAATTACAGAACATTAGCACTGAAAGGGGCCTTAGAGCCCACCTAGAGTATTTTTCAAAAAGGAAACTGAGGTCCAGTGATTAGTAGCGATTGCCCAAGATCACCTGAGAGTTAGTGGCTGAGCTGAGACAAAAAGGCTGCCTAAGGCTCTCCCTGTGCAACACCCAGCCCAGTGGGAAGACACAGCCTCTAGCCATAGTGCAGTGGTTCTCAAATTCAGTGTGTCCACAGGGAACTTGCTAAAATTCCAGATCCTCAGGATCGACACCCCCCCCCAGTGATTCTTATTCAAATCCCAGGATGGGACCCAGAATTCCATCTTCCAAACTCCCTAAGTGATTCTGAGGTTCTTCAGACCACTCTCAGAGAAACAATACTGCATGTTTCTCTAAACCATTCACTAGAATGGTCTAGTGACTTTTTCCTTATCTTCTAAGCTCTATTTTGCAGAACAAAAACACAATAGCTAAATATAATAACAATGAAGAATAAAGTCACAAAACAGCTGTAGGTATAACAGCAAAAATATAAATCTTCTTCCCTGAAATAGTCACAATTTACACATTAATTGCAATTATATAGGTTGCAATTTACCAAATCAAATATCTTTATTTTAATCAACCGCCTTTGAAGATAAAGGACAGAGGCCCTAACACAGAGAACCAACCCAGGACCAGGCAGGTCCCCAGTGAGTTCGGACCTGTTAGTCACAAAGGAAAGGCACTGACAAGTTCACTGCCAAAGTAAGCTCTGCAGTCTTATGTTCAGAATGCTCTCATTCAAGTTCTGAGCTGGCAGAGGGTCACAGTAAAAGTGGCTAGGCTTAAGATGGCTACAGAATCATACAACAAGCAACTTTACAAATTTCTACACTTTTTATATTCATTATAATACAGAATTGTAAATATATTAAAAAAACAAATTCAATATTCATTATTTCATCAATTTTATCTAAGTAGATTTTCTAAAAAATTTTAAAATTAGGAACACATCGTACTAAATAAACCATTAAGCATTCTCTTAGGAGAGTTAACCATAACTAAAAGGCAAAATACACCCCACCACCCACCCATTTTCCAAAATTCCAATTTTCCTGTACAGTGAAACTTTGGTTATTGTACTTCCAGGGAACAAATTATCAGTGCTTTAAAGTTAAGACAACTAATGTTCATTTTCTGCAAAAATCCCTTTTCTTATTGCATGGTTTTCCATTTGATTCTCCCAAATATACACTGGATAGTTAAGCAGTGGGTTTTATTGTAATCCTTTTTACGGATTGAAAGAATGTGGTAAGGCAGCAAGATAATGAAATTAACTTAGAACACACAGTAGAAAGAGGGAAGAGTTGAGAAAAGAAGCGTGCTCTGAGGCTTCTATTCTAAGCACCACTAATGCTGTATCCTGTATACATAATGCATACACAGGTAGCACCACTGATACTACAGACTGTACACAGGATATAGCTCCACCATATACTGTACCAACATTCTGTACAACATTTTTTTTACAACTATCGATGGTTAGTTACACTGGGAAGAGCTCTTAGATATTACTTCTCATGTAACCTTCTGACTTTAAAGTCAGGAAAAATGAGTCCCAGAGCGTTTCTGTGATTGATCCCCCAAAATCACAGAATCAGTCAGTGGATTAGAGCCTGCTTTTCGATCTCCACTTCTTATATTTTCTGGGTGCAAATTTTAAAATCTTAGCTCCCCAATCATAATTTCAACAAGAGTCCCCATGATAAGCCAAATCAGGAGAGAAGAGAGAATTTCATGTTATATTCTTCCTCCTTTCTCCAGCCCATTCTCCCCAGTACTGACCCACTTGGCTAGCATCCCTCTGGCAATACAACAGTGGAAAATGATAGTACCGGAAACACCATAATCAAGTTTCAGTGTACAAAGGGTTTTAACCACACAGAGTCCTTTCAAGCAATTTATTACAACAAGAGCCCCCAAGCCCCTTGCTCAGCATCATACATATTCATAAATATACATATGTATTCCCAAAGGTTTCAAGGAAGTGCTCACCGTGTTGGCCGTGCTGTAGTAAAGGAACTAGATCCAGGAGAGTCACCAAAGTCACGTAGAGGCCTTGGTAGTCCAAAGAAGGGTAGTCTGACAACTGAGCATCACGACTTTGCGGGCCGCGTTCTGAGGGAGCATCTCGCAGGACGCTGTAAAGGAGGGAGCGAGTAACAGTAGGGTTGATGGAACTGACCTGCGGTCTTAGAGATGGGGTGAGTGGGAATGGCACAGGAAAAAGACACATGGTCATGGGCACTGTCAAATTGGAGGCATCTTGGTTTTCCTTCTTCCCTGTGCGGGACAAAATGCTGTTGGGGGGACAAAGAAAAAAAAGAGACAACAAAGACACAAAGAACAGCACATTACATTGAAATGACACTCTAAAACAAATAATAAAACACCAGATACATTCCACATAAGATGCAATTGCTACGCCAGCAGGATCTACAAATCTAGTACTGGTCACATAGCTCGTGCTCAGAGATACCAATAACACAAGGTTTACTTTGTGGGAGTTTCATTGCATCTCATGTGTTATCTGGTTAGTAAGGAGCAAAAATATAAAAATGCATGTTTCAGTGCCAAACCCATGTTTTGCAGTTTAGCAATTTGGTGAAGGAGAGGTTTCCTGGAAGGAAAAACAATGGCTTTATCTAATGAGTAAGGGCTCTTGTTCCTAATTACAAGGAGCTTTCAAAGGAAAAGATGTTTTCAGAGAGATGGGCTTCATCAGGTAAATAGAAACTTGCAAAATATAGGTATGGCACTTGCAGAAACATGTTTCAGCAAAGAATAAACATGTGTGTTTATTAAGAAAGTCTTAAAAATCACATGTTTATTGCATCAAAATAATGTCTATATGTATATTATGATACTGTTTCATGACATTCTGTCAGTATCATTTGAGATAATGAAGTTTAAACAGGCATATGAATTTAGAAATAATACATATTTCTAAAATGTTAGCTAAACTACATTGGAAAAGCTATAAAATAATATATAGTAGATGGTCCATAGCATATGTTTGTGAACTAATGATAATGGTTATTTATGTGTGTTTTTTTTAATTTTGCATGTTGGGGAGGAAACATTTTATTTTATGAATACAAACAGTGGTTTATTAAATAGTTACCTTCAAAATTCTAAAGACTAAGCAAGCAGTATCTATCATATAGCTGCACATCATAACAGTAAGATCTCATATATTACTGCTGCTACTTACGTTATTATTCAACAAAACTCACTAAAAACTAAAGGAAAGATAATTTAGAAAGTTAAAAAAGTTTAATGGGAATAAAAATAAATTCTAAAAATAAATTGGTTTTCTTTTAGCCTTAATTTAAAAATAAAAACCTTTTAGTAAAAGCAATAAAGCAGAAAAGTTGTTAATTTAAAAATAGAATAAACTGCTTAGCCAAATGTTTAGGTTTTTTAAAATTAGATTATACTATTTATCATTAAATACAATAACTATACATTATAATGATAATATTTGCTGCACTTACAAAGTGCTTTTATGTAGTACACTTATGTTAGTCCAAATAGATAACAGTTTATAAATGTTTCATTACATAAAATAACCTTGTTTTACACTTACTCTATGTGCATCAAACATTACTAAGTTCTTAGTTAATGATATTACATTTACAATTTTACAGTGAAGTGAAGAATTTGTTAGTGTCAAGCATGCTTGCTATGTCAGGTTTGCATTTATTTTTATTTACTCTTAGTGCAAAATATGTTACAATGTAAGAAAAATGGCTACATGCTTTTTATTTTCCATGTGCCTAATTTACCTCGATTTCCTTTGTCTTCTGTTACCCAATGTCCAGGGAAAAACAATTGATAATAAAAATAATTTCAGAATAGTTATGTTATACTTCTTAGCAATAGATAACTTAATATTTAGTGTATTTTTTTTTACTTTAAAGGGATTTAATTTACCTTTTTTGTGTGTGATGTATTTGACTTTGTAAGCTTATACTTTACAATGGGATAATATCAACAGTCCAGTTACCCCTGCCTGTCTACATCTATTATAAATGTCATCAGATTTTCCATCAGACTTTATATTTTTCTCATATAACTCAATTACTCCTTAGAGTACCACCTTTAAATGTTATATCCTTGATAAACCCAGTCACAAAAAAATCTACTTTAATCCTTTAGTATTCTAATCCCACTGAAAATTCCCTTAGAATCACAATGGATATAAGTCTGATATATTATTTCCCAAACTTCAGCCCTGAATTAGCCTACTACCAGCATTGTTTCAAAATTACAAGATGTGGATCTTATAGAAGTGGTGTAAGAAGAGCAACATTTTGCCTTAGAGAATAAAAATATCTGAATATCATAAATTAATGCTACCCTTTAAGTGCAATATTCTCAGCAAACTTCTTGGTGGGGGAAATATAACACATTATCTTTTCAAATATACATTAGTTTGATATAATTTAATAAACACTGGTCAAATCAGCTTTGGAGACTCCACATTTGGTATTTTTCCCTTCCTGTATACATGAGGTTCCAAAATGCTAGCAACAAGAGCTTCATACATGCAGAAAGGGAAGAATGTCAGCATCAAAACAGTAAAACTTCTCTCTCACTGCCTTTAGATTTAATAATTAGGTGAGGTTGAGGGGGAAAATGGCTGGAAATGAGTTATCCATGAAACCAATTGTAAATTACCATTCATGTCTCAATGTAAGGAAATGTTGTCATTTGTGGAAAAACTGAAGAAGGGCTCATGAATAAATGTACAATGCACTGTGATTTTATGATGTTTTGTGAAGTTTGTTCAGAAAAAAAAAAAACTTATTTCCCCAACCAAACTGTCTAACTTGGGAATGATAAAACCATTTTCCCCATCTGAAATTCTTTCCCAGGGGTCTGGAAACCCAACAAAAAAGAATATTAAGAATGCCCTGCTCAGAAGAGTTTGACCCGGCAGCCAACTTTTCACCTTTCCTTTTACCCTCCTGAGATCATCTTTATGAAGCATTGACTTCCATCGTCAAGATGAGGCAAGGGAGGAAGACCTCTGCAGGTGCGGGAAAGATGAGAAGTTGCCCTGGGGTATTTATAGCACAAAAAATCAATGTCAAATAAACTTTCTATAAAACTAGGAATTTTGACATTTGAATTGACTCTACACATTAAACAAAATTTACTTGATTATACTATGCTCTAAAGCTACTCCATGGACTTCAAATTAATAATTTGGATATATATATATCTATATTTCTTCCTAAGCTATGAGAAATTGAAATTCAATTAAGATTATTGGGCTGAGACTAGAATCCCTTTTAAAAGCATATTAAACATTTTCTAAAGAGTTATCAGTAAGCAGCTTTCCCCAAATGTAATGTTTTGTTTGTTTGTTTGTTTTAATTTTGCATGCTAGCAGCCTGAACGGCACCAGAAGAGAGATCTGGGGGAAGGAATTCCAAAAGAATGCTGGACCTAGGAAGTAGACTGAACCCTCAAATGTTCTGCAAAGTTAAAGGCAAGATCCTTAAAGACCTCAGATGTTTAAAACGTAGCCAAAGAAAGCTTCCAATATAAGATGAACAGACTCCCCGTAGCAGTGAAGAAGGGATTAAACTAGATAATCTTGGTAGGTGCTTCCAATGCTAAAACGCAAACAAAAAGCTAAACTCTGAAGTTGTGTGTAAACCATGTGTTCATTGCCAAACTTGGGTACCCGCTACATTAAAATGAGTATAACTCAGCACTCAGATGTAATTTTACCCAAGACCCCAGACTGCTATGAGATTAAGTTAATGTTCTAGAAGGGTTCCTACATTGGATAAAATTTGGACTAACGTCAATTCAGTTCAACGAATATTTACTGATCCCTCTGTGGGCCTAACACTAGTCTAGGCACAAGGACCAGCAAGCTGAGTGACACCCACAACTCACCTTCCACTACTAGAGTTTAAGGAACCTCTGTGAACTCTAATGAGAGTCTAATTATGAGCTAAGTGGACATATATGGACTCTCCAACTGATTTTATTGTCAACTATAGTAACATAATCTCTCCTTCCTGTGGATTAAATTAATTAAAGTTAAACGTCTAGGCTAATTTCTGCCTTTCAAAATAGGTACAAAAGCCGACTGAAATTAGTGAGCATTGTACACACATGAATAACAGAGGACTATTGCTCTAAAACTGCAATTCTCCCTCAGATGAAGCTGCTGGAATTTCAAGTTGCTTATTTTAACCAAAAAAAAACCATTTTAACTTCATTGAGAATATCCAAATAGAAATATAAAGGGTTACTTTGTGAGAATTCATCTGTAATTCTTCTTGTTTCTTTCTAAGAACTGGAGTTCTGAAAGCAAGAAGTGCTTCAGAATATAAAAATTATATTAAATGTGAAGCATTTAATATAGTTGTATATTGTTTAGTGACAATATATAACAATATTAAACAATATAATAATGTTTAGTAGAAAAATCTTGTTTGTAATAGGTCTCACTGTCAATAATCTTGGATGCCAAATACTTAGACCATCTTATTTGTCTTGAACTTTCTAAAAGCATAAATAAAATGAAGAAGTACAAAGATAATTGTTATGGATGTATATATCAACAGTTCTATATTTCTGGCTTAAAAAAAAAGCTGGGCATGTGAAAAGAAAAAATGAATGGGGTTCAGCACAGCAGTTGAACCTGTAAATATTAAAGTCCAAGCTCTGATGTGTGACTTTCCTGAGTGTTTTCTTTCTCACTCATTTCTTGAATGTGTGTCTTATTCACTACAATCTATCAACTCCGCTCTGACCCACTGTCCACAATTAATTGCTGGGTGGAAGACACCTGGGAATTGAAATGCTGTGCACATCATCTCAGCACAGCTCAATTTTGCTTCCAAAACGATGACAAATCTTTGTGCTAAGCATTCCCTTTCTTCCTTTCATCTCAAAGGGAGCCAAAACTACTCATAATGGGCACTGGCATTCCCTAAGGCCAAACCAAACTTTTACTAACAAAAGTATCTTTGGAATATGATAAATAGTAGTACTAAGAAGAAGCAGTGTAACATAATTGTTGAGAGCATGTACTGTGAATTAGGACCGCCAGGGTCAAATCCTGGTTTCAACATGTATTAGATAAGTAACTTTGAGCAACTTATTTAACGTCTTCTGTGACTTAGTTTCATTATCTGCAAAATGGGTATAACAATACACTGTCTCATAGAACTATTAAGATGGATTACACGAGATGACATTTAAAGTGCTTAGAACAGTGCTTGATATATATAATTACTATTACTGTAATACAATATTGCTATGATAATGATAGCTACTGTTACTATTACCATTAGTAGTAGTTCCTGATGTTGCCTCCCTTTGAAAATGAACTCCGCTCAGTTATATAAAATCTCCAGCAGGCTACTTGAACAAAGTACCTTAACACCAGCTGCACCATTTAAATGCTATCACCCATGATCATACCCTAATGATCCATTGCCCAAGAAAATAGAATCTTCACGTCTTGCAAACATGACTTCAATATCCTAAATTTCTTAACTTTTTGGCACAATTACTAAGATCTAAGCAGCAAGCTCTGAAGTGCCAACTAGGATGTGACAGTTTCTTTGCAAATAGAATTCAGAACTTCCTACTGAAAAGTTACTCTCACTTTGAGAACTTTCAAAATTTGTGATAAAGGAAAGTGTTCCCCATTGAGAACCCCAACCTCAATGACAAAAGGAGAATTCAAGAGAACAGAATCAGATGCCTTGGCTCAGAAATTTATCTGATTATTATTTTGAAAACTGGACTAGCCTACTGCAGTTCGAAAAGAAGGGAAATGTCCTCTATCGGGGTCATAACCTTATGATGCAAGTATGACATCTAAGAATCTGCTGAGCAGAATTCCTTCAATATAGAACAGGGACACTAAGGATTCTAAAGGAGAAAAGATTTTTCAAAAAAATAAGGAGGACAAAGAGATAGGAGAACTGCAAAAGATTAGTAGCTGACTTGATCACATAAAGCTTCTTTCTACAAAGCATTCAGCCTGGCCATCGCAAAGCCTTAGACAGCTGGAAACTCGAATGCCACTAGTCATTCCAAATGTGTATTCTTCTCCTAAAATCTATCTTACAAAACTTGTGCTGTTATATAGCTAACAGAAACAGTAGCAAGCCGATTTATGTGTATCCAAAATCGGATTTGAAGTGAGAAGATCATGGTAATTCAAGAGACCAAGCCTTAGAATTTCATGGAAAGCAAAATGTTCTTCTGGCTTCTTCAATGTTATTTCTCCAAACAATTGAGCCCTTCCTTGAAAGGATCATCTTTGTTTGCTCAGTTTCCCAAATGAGATGTGTGAAGTAGATCTCCTGTCTCTACCTTATGGTAAAACTAGACAGTAGAAAAAGAATTCCAGTGTTTTATTTCCTTGTCCTCCATAGAATTTCAACACCAATTGCAAAGCATGTTGAACACTTGAAGTGTTACACAGTTTAAAAATAACTGTTATTACCATGTATTACACTTAGGGAAATAGGAAATACTAATGATGACCTAAAATGCCACATAATTCTGGCTTTCTTTTAAATGAAAAATGTCTCCTATTCTTAATTTTAAGCAATGTAGGCTCTCCTTTTAATCTCACTCTAGATTAGTGCCAAACATAGAACTTTTATCATTTTATAGATCTCTTGAAAAGGCATTCAACTGAGGAAAGCAGGCAGAAGCCATGCGACTCATTTTTTCAGTTAGGGCTGGGATCTGATCTGCTATATACACCCAGAGAACTTGAGTCCAGACTCTTCTGGCAGAGCACTAGAAAACATCAGGCCCTTTAAAACTTTCAATTCAATGAAAAAAATCTCCCAAAATTCAGCAGTACTACCTAATAATTCTCTCAAAGTAGAGGATATTTTAAAGCTTACCTTAACAAGGTCTGAGAAAAGTATTTCAAGGTGTTTGCAATATCTGTTCCTGATGGTACAGGATAAATGTTGTGAAGAACCCGGTTATGATATTCCTGCAAGTACCGGATCTTGGAAGCAACTAGATAAAAGCAAAACAAAAAAAAACAAAAAAAAAAAAAAAAGAAGAAGAATCATCTTGTAATATGTATTAAGCATACAGTTATTTTTAAAAATGATTATGTACAGAAATTTAATCAGTATTTTAAGAAACATATGTAAATTTTTAATGGAATTCCGTGATAAAAACAATTACAAAAAACCTTTTAATTCCTAATTGTATTCGGCACACAGAATTGTTATTAGTTATCTGGCTTAATAGCCTATTCACAAATTATCCATTGCTTTTTTTTAATCACTAAGAAAAGCAGTACTCCAAATCATTTTCTAATCACCCCAAGTTAGCTTATTATTAGCAAAATAATAATAGATATAAATCTCTGCTGCCGGAGAATTATATTTAATATTACTTAACTAAAATTGAAGGCAAAAGCTTAAAGATCTTCCAACACCACTCTAAAAATCCTAAAATATAGGGAGTCCATTGCACAATGGCATCAACTGAAACCAGATTTTTAACTCAACACGTGATCACGAAAGCACGTTTAGTTAATGCTTGAAATGTGAGAACATATTAAGAGTAGATTAACACAGTGAGTATTAAGAATACAGTGATTGTGTGGTAATAAAAACATTTTTTTAAAATGTTACATTTTCTTCCAAAAAATTTCGTAAATTAGGAGACTTCTAATAGCTTTCTGAGCATGGCTGCCCAGATCTTGCCAAGATTCAGGAGGGACTAAAAAGGTTTATTTACCCTCCTAGACCTACCTGGAGTCACCAGCATTGTCCACATTCCTGACCTGACCTTTGACCTGGCTGTAGTGAAGGGCCCCGTTCTAGTCATTCCTCTTTGCAAATCCCAAGGAGCCATGATGATCAACGTCTCTCTGGTCTCCTCTTCCACAGAGTTCTCAATACTGTCCATTTGTCCTTTCAATCTTTAAGGCTCCCAAGGGAGCCTTTTAGGTGGTATGGCTCACTGTCAGCAGTTAACAGAAGACATATCAAGTCCTGGAGAAGCAAGGCCTTACTGTTCCCAGTAGCCCAAGGACATAAGCCCCTGGACGCATTCTAACTGAAAGGCCGGTGCAAGCAACTTAAAGAAAATCAAAATGCTCTCGAGAGGTGTGGCATATAGAATCACAGAACAATACAATATCAGAACTGGAAGGGCCTTAGAGACCTTTTCCCATGACCACTTCATTTTAAAGATGGGGGGAAATGAGGCACACAGGTGGTCAATGGCAGAGCTAGACTAGCATTTAGATTTCCTGACTCCCAATCCAGTCCTCTTTCCACTATGACATACTCTAGAATACGGTTCTGACGTGAAGCCAACACACAGATAGTGAATGTTCACTGCATAGCATCAAAGCAATTTTCAGCAGTTATTAGGTTAATTATTGATTCTAAATCCTACATATTCCATTTATCAGGTTTGCCTTTTCTCCCTTCTACCATCTGAACTATTTCCATAATATGGTTAGCATTTTCCCAAAGAAATAAGTCTAGGGCCGGGCGCGGTGGCTCACGCCTGTAATCCTAGCACTCTGGGAGGCCAAGGCAGGCGGATCACTCAAGGTCAGGAGTTCGAAACCAGCCTGCACAAGAGCGAGATCCCGCCTTTACTAAAAATAGAAAGAAATTAATTGGCCAACTAAATATATAGAAAAAATTAGCCAGGCATGGTGGGGCGGGCCTGTAGTCCCAGCTACTCGGGAGGCTGAGGAAGGAGGATCGCTCGAGCCCAGGAGTTGGAGGTTGCTGTGAGCTAGGCTGACGCCATGGCACTCTAGCCCGGGTAACAGAGCAAGAATCTGTCTCTAAATAAATAAATAAGTCTAGGTTGCAGATAATACCTCCTTGAGTTCATATAGCATGTCAGCTCCAAGAAATTGGCAGGTTTATAACCATTATCTCCATCAACTTCATAAGTGTTCAGTTATAAATAACTATTTTCCTCAGATAAGGTATAAATAGATGATACTGAGAATGTTTCAACTACATAATCTACAAAAATCCATTTCCTTCTCAGTGTTTTTGATCTGCTGTTCATATTTTCTAAATCACTCTACAAGGAACCCTCACATTAACACATAGTTCCAAGTTCCAAATATCTGAGCTACATGCTAGGCCAGCGTGTGGTTTCTGCTCACCCATCATCAGAGTAATGCTTTGTGACTGTGATTTTTTTCAAGTTTTAAAATTCAGCAGGTTTCTATGGAGCTGCAGCAGGAGGCCAGCGAGGGAAGCTTCACCTGTATTTACAGCCGCTCCCCATCGCTCGCATCACCGCCTGAGCTCCGCCTCCTGTCGGATCAGTGGCAGCATTAGATTCTCATAGGAGCACATACCCTATTGTAAACTGCGCATGTGAAGGGTCTACATTGCGCACTCCTTATGAGAATCTAATACCCCTCCCCGGGTCCATGGAAAAACTGTCTTCCATGAAACCAGTCCCTGGTGCCAAAAAGGTTGGGGACTGCTGCTGTAGAGTATTTCAGGAATAATCACTCCACCAAGGGAGTTCATGATACTACAGGGTATGGACAATAAGTTCAAATGAGGAAACATAAGTCACAGATCCCCCAACTCAATGGCTTGCTCATAATTCAAGAGCTATAAAACTGTCACTACACAATAATTACAAGCATTCGAAAATGTCTGTGAAATGAATGGATGTTCTTTTTATAGTTCCTTTCGTTAAAATGCAGCCATGGCTCTTTTCAATGGGTATCCAAACATGCATGGGAAAGCAGAGACCAAAATCACTTCCTTCTTTGAAATCTTTTAATATTTTACTTAAGTCACATTGTATTGTCTTTATTTACTTAACTGTTTTTTTTTATACCAGGTTGTAAATTTCTTGAAGGCAGAAACTATATCTTAACTCATGTCTCTATCCCAAGCCTAACACACTGCCTGGCACTTAGTAGGGACTTGATACATTTGTAGGATTAAATCAGGGGTCCTCAAACTTTTTAAACAGGGGGCCAGTTCACTGTCCCTCAGACCGTTGGAGGGCCGGACTATAGTTTAAAAAAAACTATGAACAAATTCCTATGCACACTGCACATATCTTATTTTGAAGTGAAAAAACAAATGGGCAAAAACACCCACATGTGGCCCGCAGGCCGTAGTTTGAGGATGCCTGGATTAAATGAACAAATGAATTAAAACTTTATTACTAGCACTTATCATGTGGGTTTTTTGCATATACGCATATATAGTATACATATCTGTCCATATGTACACTCTTCACAAATATATCTGTATATATATGTACAATAAATTGTGGACTCTTTATCTCTAGTGCCAGACATCTAGTAGGGAGTCAATAAATTAGTAATGAGCAAAGATGGATAAAAGGAAGAAAAGGGGGGAGAGAAAGAGGAAGAAAGTGATAAGTAATCATGAAAGATAATATACAGAACAGATTGGAAAAAATGTTTGAGCCAATTTGTGCATTGCTGAATGCAACAAAATCTTAGAAGTCATAGATTTAACTTTCATGTTTTCAACTATTTGAGAACAGCCAGAAAGGTCCCTGACAAATAGTAATCTGTAATTATGCCAAGGATGTGAATAAAACCCATTTACATTTCAACCTTGTACAGGAGAGATGGTCATTTGGCTGGTTAATAAGCCCACGTGAGCCCCCGGCAGCCTCATCAAAGCACAGAGGTCTCGTTCTTTATTTCACACATATACCTGACTGTTGCTGCAGTGACTCAGATAATTGGGCAGGATGGATATAAATGAATGATCTCCAACCTCAACTGACCCTAACGCTACATTTCTCTAGTAAGCTCCTTCTTCTACTCTCTTCAATTACAGTTACATGCTCTTCGAAACGCCCCACACACTCACCCCTTCCTGATACCTTAAAAAGCCATCTGTTAAGGACTGAATTGCATCCCCCTCAAAATTCATATGTTGAAAACTTAACCTCAAAATGCAACTGTCCTTGGAGATAAGGCCTTTTAAAGGATGATTACGTTAAAATGAGGCCATTTCGGTGGTGTGCCCTAATCCAATCTGACTTGTGTCCTTTTAAGAAGAGATTAGGACACATAAGAGACACCAGCAATGTGGGGACACAGAGAAGAGGGCGTGTGAGGACACACAGAGAAGGCAGCCATCTGCAAGACAACAGAGGCCTCAGAAGAAGCCAAACCTGCCAACACTTGGATCTTGGACTTCAAGCCTCCAGAACTGTGAGACAATAAATTTCTGTTGTTTAAGCCACCCAGTCTGCAGCACTTTTATGGCAGCCTGAGCAAACTAATACACCATCATAGAGGAAATCCTGTAAGAGTTAAGAGTGTGAGGTCGGGCGTGGTGGCTCACGCTGGTAATCCTAGCACTCTGGGAGGCCGAGGCTGGAGGATCGCTGAAGGCCAGGAGTTCGAGACCAGCCTGAGGAGTGAGACCCCATCTCTACTAACATAGAAAGAAATTAGCTGGACAACTAAAAATATATATAAAAAAATTAGCCAGGCATGGTGGCGCATGCCTGTAGTCCCAACTACTTGGGAGGCTGAGGCAGGAGGATCACTTGAGCCCAGGAGTTTGAGGTTGCTCTGAGCTAGGCTGACGCCACGGCACTCTAGCCAGGGCAACAGAGTGAGACTCTGTCTCAAAAAATAAAGAGTGTGAGCTCTGCAATCAAGCAGTTCCGAATTAAGACCTTGGCCCTGTTACCAGCCTCCAAGGGGAGGTTTTTCCAAGTTCTTGGTGATCATAGTCGGGAAAAGAATTTCAGGACATACCATGTAAGCCAAACAAGCAACAGCTTTTCATTGAAAGCGAAAGTACACTCTCAGGAAAGAGAGCCAAAAGAGAGCAGCTACACTGGGAGGAAGTGGTTTTAGATCTTTTGTAATTTTACTAATTGAGGGGAGGAATATTCAAGGTCGAAGGGTTGGCTTTTACTAAGAATTTGGATAGTAATTCCCAGAATTGGGTTCCCTCCCTTTTTCATACTTTATATTATTGTCTTGGAACTGTCATGGAGATTTCAAGGGCAGAGAAATTTTAAAACCACAATGTAAATGATAATATAATTAGCCAAAGTTCAGGTAAGGTGGAGAGATAGCTGACAAGCTGGTCAACGCTGGTTCTTGCCTGCGGACCCCCCTAGTTAGCTTCTGCCTGAGGGTTGTTTACTTTAACACCTGCACCCACTCTGCAAGCCCCTGCATGTGGCTTCAGCCCTGTCTCCTGGTCTCCTATTCTAACAGCTCTACCAGTATCTCTGCTTAAACCCAGTTTCCTCATCAGTAAAAGGAGGGTAATTATGTCAATTTCATAGAGCTACTGTGAATGGTAAATCAGCTACTGTACAAATCACTTAGCACAGTGCCTAGGACATACTCAACACACAGTAGATATCAAACATCTACTTGCATCTCGTTCTTTCCTTTTCCTTTCAAACACCAATTCTACCACATGGGCCCTCCCTCCATCAGTTATCTCTCCTACATCATTAATCTCTCCCTCTTTACTAAATCATTCCCACCAGCATTCAAACAAACTCTAGAATCTCCCTTGTCAAAGGAAAACAAAAACCTTCCCCCTAACTTTCCATTCCCCTCTAGCCACTGGCCTCTGCCTTCAGAGCCATGATTACTAAGATTGCGCACACATTCCCATCACCCATCACTTCCTATTCTTCCTTCCACTCGCTCCGGTCTGGCCCCTACCTCCACCACTGCACTGAGTCTGCTTTATCCATGACCACCCGGAGCCACCAGATTGCCAGGGCCAGTGGGCACTTTCCGCTAATCACTTTACTAGACCTTTCAGGCACTCCATACAATCGATCCCTCCCTACTTCTTGAAACTCTCTCCCCTTGACTTCTCTGACACCACATCCCCCTGGTCTTCCTCCTCTGGAATGAATCCTTCTCAAAGTGCTTTGCCACCTCCCCCCACATTCCTCGAGGTTTAAATGTAGGAATTTGTCAGGGCTCGGCCCTAGGCTCTCTGTTCCTCTCTCTTAATATTCTCTCCAAACCAATCCCATCCATCCATAGGGCTGTCGGCACAATCTATGGGCCATCTACTCCTAAACATGTATCTTTATCGCAGATGGGTATCTCATTTGAATAACAGACCTCCTCTATTCAATTCCTCCACTTAGGAATCTTATAATCTCAAAGTGAACTCTTGTCTAAAAGAAACCTACTCCACCAAGTCACTCGGGCACAGTGTTCTGGAAATCATCCTTGACAGTCCTCATTTCCTCTTCCTCACTCCCCTAATCCAAGCCATCACTAAGTCCCATCCCTGAGTCCCACCGATGCTGCCACCAAAACCCATCTCCAAACTGTCACCTGTTCTTTATCGTCACTGTCACTACTCAGCATCACCGTCTCCTGATTGATTCTCTTAACTCAGCTTCCAGATTCTCTCTTGCCTCTTTCCAGTTCTTTCTCCTCAGAGCAGCCAAAAAGATCTTTTTAAATTATAAATTGCTTCATGTAACCCCCTGCTTATAATCCTTCAGTGATGCTCATTGCCCAAGGAATAAAATCCCAAATCCTTTATGTAGGATTCAAGGTCCCTGCCTGTCTTCCAACCTAACGTCATACCATAAGAGCCAGCCATGCCAGCTCCTGCCCAGTTTTACTTTAACTCACAAAGCAATGTTTTGCCTGAAAACCTTTATATGTGCTTGTCCCTCTTCAGAGTGCTTTTCCCTCCACGTACGGTCTCACTAACTCCTACTCATGCTTCAAAGCTGACTGTACATGTCACTTCCTTGTGGAGGTCTTTGCTGACCTCCCTGCCTGAATGGACTCCCTGGTCCCTACCCCCATTGTTTTCTGTCTAATATTCTAGACAGTAGTAAGCACGATTTAATTATGTGTTTATTTGGGTGACTTTACTATCTCTTCCAAGTGGACAATGAGCTCCAAGAACCATATCTCTTGTCCATCATGTATATTCCCAGTGCCTGGGAAGTATTGCATCTGCTGAGTTCTTCCTAGTGAGGATAAAAGCAGAAGAGGCAGGCAGGAGACAGTGGCTTTCGCAGCAGTTAAACTTTGTTTATGAAAATAGCCAAGAAAATCAACTGTTAAAGCAGTAATGAAAATGAAAGAAAAACAAAAGTGTCTAGCGAAGTGATGAGTTTTACTTGTGCACACACAACTCTAATCTCTGCTCTCTGCTATTTTACTGCCTGTCCTACTCCCATCATTTCTTAGAAACTTTGCTACATTTTGAGAGAAAGAGCCACCAAAGCAAAAATCAGCAATATTATATCTACTAAAGTTTTCTTTAAAAACTTAAACAAAATTGGGGTATGATATATTACGTTTTAAATCTTTTTCTTTAAATCTTAGGCATTTTCCTGTGTCATTAAATATTTGCAATAGTGATCCATTCCTATTTTTAAAAAATTTTATTGTCTATGCTCACTATCATAAAAGCAAAAAATTGAGCAGAGCACGGTGGCTCACACCTGTAATCCTAGCACTTTGGGAGGCAGAGGCAGGAGGATCACTTGAGCTTAGGAGTTCAAGACCAGCCTGGACGAAAAGCAAGCCCCTGTCTCTACATAAAATAGAAAAACTAGCTGGGCATAGCGGCACACACCTGTAGTCTCAACTACTCGGGATGCTGAGGCGGGAGGATCACGTGAGCCCAGGAGTTCAAGGCTGCAGTGAACTGTGATTGCACCGCTGCTCTCCAGCCTGGGCAACAAAGCAAAACCCTTTCTCAAAAGAAATTTTTTAAAAAAGCACAATAAATCAGGTAAGCACAATGAAGAATATAAAAATCACCTAAAGGCTCACCACTCAGAGGCAATTGTAGTTAACATTTTAGTGTGTCATCCTTCTAGAATATTTTCTCTGCATAAACATACGTTTACAAAAATGGGATAAAACTGTGTACAGTTTTAGAATCTGTTTTTCTCATTTTCTGTATCAAAAATACATTTCTATATCATCATTTTAATGGTTTTATAATTTCCTTTATGTAAGAGAATTATAATGTATTTCACCAATCAGCTATTTGTGAGATTTGGAGTTATTTTTCACTATTCTATCCAATGCTGCAAAGAATATCCTTTTAGATAGCGTATATGCACACATCATTAATTATTTCCTTAGAATAAATTTTTAGTTGTGGAAAAGCTGAGTCAAACATGAAATACTCATTTTAAGGCTTTTGGTAAGAATTGAGACATAACCCTTCAGAAAGTACCCGTTTACATACCAGCAGAGTATATATATCATTAAACATCAATAATAACATTTCTTGAGTATCCACTATGTATTAGGTACTCTATATATGTTATTTTTAATCCTCACAATAATTTTGCAAAGTATTTATTATCATTCCCATTTAAAGTTGAATAAACCAAAGCTCAAACACAGTAAGCAACTTGCCCAACGGCACAAAGCTAGTAAGTGGTAGAACAGCTAGTTTAACTGGCTGAAGGCCATGCTTTCCACCAGACTACATTGTTCTTTAATTATTTTTACTGAGTTAATAATATTCAATCATATGGATACAGTATGAAATATTAATACTTCCCCTGTTCTATTATTTGACATTTAGGTTGTTTCCAACATTTCATTAAGTAACACTGCAGTGGACAGATGAAATATTAGACTAAATCTGTTTTGTTTGTTTTTTCAGAAAATACAAACCAAAACATGTTTACTAGTCCCGCCCTTTTCTTCTTGAAAAATCAGCTCCCTTTCATCCTTCAAGACCCATCTTAAGAGTCACATCATTCATGAAGGCTGCTAATTGACTCTAGACATTATCAATAGCTCCCTTCCTGACTACCCAGAGCACTTATTATTTGCCTCCAAAATTTTTTCTCTTCATTATATAAATGTCACTGATTATAAACTATTCTGGATGGTTCTAAATTAGTTTCATGTTTGCAAATCTAGGTTCCCTAACAACACTTTAAGATCCTTGAAGATAGAACTATCTTATATTTTATTTGTAACACCTCCCTTAGGACTTGTCACACGCTAGGGACACAGCAGACAAAATGAATTGAAAGTTTGAATGTCAACCATCTAACATCCTACTGATATTCTCTAAGGAAATTCTTTAAGATTCTAATATCATTTAAACAAATAAGTACTTTCCAGATAAAATTTCCTTGTATAACATGTAAATAATATAGTGCTCTTTTTCATCATCGAGTTACACTTACTTCTATCTGTTATTCCAATAGAACCGCAAAAAAAAATTTTATAGGTCCTTCATTATCATTTGCAGTACTTATTTTTTTTCTGCAAATATCGGCCACTCTGATTTTACTTTTCATGACTTGGACCCCCAAACACGCTGGGTACATGTCATGGTGTTGTCATGATGCCCTGCAGAGGGCCCTGGGAGGGAGTGTGAGTTGCCACCTACAGCTATGTGTGACCTCAAGCAAATCATTTAATATCTCTGAGCCTCAGGGGTTCTGGTTTGTTTGTTTTGTTCTGTTCTGTTTTTGCCAAGTGAGAAATTAAAGTAATACTTCCCCCACACCCTTTGCAAATGTTGGTCATTAACGTTGTAGATTTGATAGTCGATGTCCTAATTCCATCTTATTTTTTATTGGTTTCTTCTTGTACTGCGTAATGTCTAAGACTTTATGGATTTGCTGTCATTGCCCCCTTTTAAACTATTCATCTTCTTTTCAGTCTAATCATTCATTGAGAAATAATAGATATAAATAAAGAGGCTTTGGACATATTTCTATAACTATTCACCACAATGGTTTAGGTAAAAATTATGCCTGATACCTTTTTAATTTCTTTTCTTGATTAGCAGATCAGGAGAGAATCAAACAACCTTCTTAATTACCACTGCACATCTGTCTTTATTCAGTATTGTTGTGTCTCTTATGTTTGATAGATCCTACTTCTTGGTCCTATTGGTTCTATCTAGAAATCATCTCTAGGATCCAATCCCTTCTCCATCCACACTGGCATCACTTTAATTCAAGCCTGTGCAATCTCTTTCCTAGATTAACTGCTATGATATCCAGACTGATTTCCACATGACATCCAGAGTAGCGTTTCTAAAATTCAAATCTTCCTCATTTTCTGCTGGTCGCAATCCAAACAGTCAAGTTAGCATATCGAGCCCAGCAGGATCAGCTCCCTGCTCACCTGTCAGGCTTTGTCTTCTGGTTTTTTTCTTTCTGCACCACATGTCAGCCACACTGACTTGCAGAAACTCAACGCATGGTGCTCTTCTTTCTCCGTGCTTTTGTATACATTCTCTACTACGGAATGCAATCCATACTTCTCTGCCTGGCCAACTCCTAAGATTTCTCCAAAGCTCAGCTGCGCCCACTTTGACTGTAGATGACTAACCTTCCCCACCACGAGCTGCATTAGATGCATCTCCTCAGCACTCTCATAACACATAGGGCTTCCCTCCATCACGGACGGCACTTAGCACTGCATGCTAGAATCATGAACTCAATGACTGTCTCCTCCACTAGGCTATCAGAACCTTGAGATCAGAAATGATCTCTTTTATTTTTGTATACCCAGCATTTAATAAGTGTCTGGTCCTAAATAAATGTTTGTTGAATGAATGAACATATATACACACCTAATGGGTGTGGTGCGCACCATCTGGGGGATAGACACGCTTGAAGCTCTGACTCGGGTGGGGCAAGGGCAATATATGTAACCTAAACATTTGTACCCCTGTAATACACTGAAATAAAAAAATTTTTATAAAAAGAATGAATGAATGAACCAATGAATGGATGAATGAACATGTCACATGACTCTTGGTACAACAAAGTCATTTCGAATTTATATTGCTTTCATGGAGGTTTTGGATCTTGGATATGACACTAAAGTTTCCTCTACCTTCTCTTCCTACTACTTGTAGGAAGAACACTTTTTATCGCAAGAACTACTTGTATCAATTTCTTCCAAAATCCCCCAATTCCACCACTGTCCATTTTGGAGGGTGGAGCTGGTCTGGCTGGCTAAAGAGATGAGGATGGGATTGCATCTGCAAGCAGAGCAAGAGCAAAGATACCTATTCCAAGAGTCAAAGGGAAAAGCAGACAGTCCCTCTCTAAGGAACTAACAGTGTGAGAAGCTAGGAATGGCCTTAGAGTCATAGGATGCTACACACCCAACTCTCACCCTGACCAGCTCAGAGAACAGTCAGAGCTGAAGCATACAAATATTCTTCCTTCTCTGAATCAGTCTTGATGAGGATCAGAGATATGTACTTCTAGGTGCCCTTCACAGAGGCACACCCCGGGGAAGAACCTTTTAGGAAAAATAATCTTAGGAGTAGAAAAAAATACAGGGCTTAGCTCAGTTAACATTGGCCTTAGTCTATTCGGAATGAATTAGGCTCCCATCCTCTGTTGGGTAAGGACCACAGAGAAGAACGCCTGAGTGCAGAAAGTGCCCAGGCTACCCCATTGCAGGACACTCATCACCCAGCTTCAATAGTCACCGTCTGTCTTCTTGTACACTCTCTTTTTTTGCTTGAGTATTTTAAGCAAATCCTATTCATCATATTATTTCACTTCTAAATATTTTAGCATAATCTCTGACCAATAAAGACATTTATAACATAATCACAATACTATTATATTATCACGCTCAGCAACACTAACAAGTAAATCCCTTAATATCAGGAGTCAAACGAGATTTGAGGAATATTTTCCAAATTCCATAGGCACCCCCTCCTCATTCCCTTCCAGTGTCACAGCTATCACTTGCATTCACTGTGCTAAGGAAGACCATGAGAACATGGGGAAACGGGCCTCAGAGTTTCTTTATTTTCCTTTCTAGCCCCATGTTCCAGCAGCTCCACGCCTTTCACCATTCACTTCATTATACACCTGTAATGTGCTGCGGCTACTACAAGAATCACCTTGACCCTCTTTCTCACCCCACCTCCAACAATGAGAGCTTTTTACACACACACAAAATCCATTTTAAAGATAGAAAAATGGAGGAACCAAGAGTCCAAGTCACACAGAGAATTAGAGTCACAACCAAAATTAAAACCCCAGGTGTCATTGGAATTCTGGCTCCTCTACTTACTAGCTATGAGAACCTGGGTAAAGTGAACTTCTCTGAGTTTCAATTTCTTAACCTATAAAATGGGGGTGATGATATCTATCTTACAGGGCTGCTGTAAAGATTTTAAAATATTGCATATAAACTACACAGCACAATGACTGGCACAGAGTAGATAGTGAATTACTCCTGTAATTAGCCATTACATGTGAGTGCCTCTCCTTCCCCTTTCCTAGGCCACTACTCTGTCCCTTAAAATGGAGTAACCTGTAGAGTAAGGAAGACACACCAGTGATCTTGCATCAATAAAATTAATAATAACCCCACATGCGTGTGCATGCGCACACACGCACATACACACACACTTGTGCACTCTACTACTGCATCTGGTACTGAAATTCAGTTCTATCTTCTGAGACTCATCTTTTTAAGAATAATAAATAAATGCAGCCAGCAATAAAGATATTCAGAAACGAAGATGTGGGGAGAACAAAGCAACAACGCATTGTTTTGGCAGTTCTAGCGCAGAAGCAGAGTTCTTTGCATATCCTTGATCAAAGAATGATATTTCTCCTTTGAGCAAGGTCATCCTCTTTAACTGAAAGCAAAAGCCTCATAAAAGATACAAACGAAGGGTGGTGGAAAAGGACACACATAGGTAGAGAGCCCACACAGTCCAAAGGATGTCAGATGTCACAAATGGCATTATAAAGCTCTTCCAAACATTTGTATACTTACGTACATAGTCTTCAGTCAGTTTTAGTTCCAGGTAGCAAACTTTACCAGGCACTTTCAGCAGACAGGAGAGGTCAGCAAAGAACACTCCCACTCTCTGGCAAGTGACTCCAACACTATCATTATCATCATCATCATCATCATCGTCATCATATCATCATACATCACATTTGTATTGCCATTTACATTTTTCAAAGTACTTCCACATACATTATTCAATTAAGTTTTTGAGCATTTAACTTGTGAAGGGCAATAAGTCAGGGATTCTAGGGAATTTTAGACATTAAGCAATAAGTTAAGCAGTAAAGGTGAAGAGAAAGATATCAATGTTTTTATTCATTCATCAGCCATTGATTGACTAGACATTTTGAAATGCCAATAAATCAACAATAAATAAGACACAATCCTCATCCTCTAAGTCACAATAATCACAATATAAAAATTCTAAATTCTGAGTGTTTACTGTATGCTAATAAACATACAAATAATAGCTATGTTGTTATTATTCCCATATTACAGATGAGAAAACCAAGGCTAAAAGAGGTTAAGTAACTTGCCCAAGATCACATAGGAGGTAAATTATAAAGCCAGTTTCTGATATGTCATCTATAAAGAGAAACACTTGGACTAGTTGTGGTCCATTGCACATTTTTAGCACCTTTTAAAAATACATAAAATCACCCAGTTAGCTTTCATGAATTAATTAGTAAGACCTAGCCACTTGCCAATTTGAAAAGGTGGAAACATGGAAATACTTCATCTTCCAGAGATGGGGCACTTTTAATAAAGAAAAGGGGGGAAACAATTTATTTAAGTCAAAAGCAGTTGCCATTCTGGTTTCTACCGCACTATTGGTCAAGAAAGCTTGTGCTAGGAACTTTGTAAGTCAAATTCATTTCATGGTGTGATGGAGAAAATGATAAAGGCAATGAATTTTCTTCAAGTTGAATATTTTCTGGATATTAGTAATACTTCGAAAGGAATATGGAGCTGTATTCTATTGTGATACAACCGGGTTAGGTTATAGAAGCTTGTTTTGAAGCTTCCTGAGCAGTTTCCTCAGATCAAGATTTTGAAATTAAAGAATCTACAAGGTCAAATTTTAAGCACTTCCCACCCCATCAAAAGAGTGATTCAAACAAGCTTCTACTAAGGGATGGGACAAGATATCCGCATACAGTACTTGAAACTGCAAGGGGAGGAGGGAAACAAGAGTGTTACTGATCTTTTCAAGAAAGTCTAAATCCAGATATATGGATTTAGCAAGTGAAAAGTAGAGAACGCTTTAATCTCTCATTGCTAAACTTCACTGATCACTCTATTAAAAAAAACTGAGGAGCTATTTGGTAGAAACTAAATAATTTAAGAGATATACAGAAGCTGATGACCACAAATCATTCTTTAAGTTTCTACAACTAAGTGCAATACTGAAGACATATCTGAATTATCCACCATCTATCCCATCAATGAGGCTCAGTTCCAAAAGAAAATGATAGCGTTGGAAATAAATTCTACTTCCTAAGAAGACACAGATATCCCAGAGTTGCTTAAATAAGAAGACAAATTGTAGCCAGCACTGCCCTTAAATGTGTGGTTCTGTGGACATCCTCTGGGAAATATTTGGAATCCTACTTTCTTGTGGAAGTGCATTTGCTTCCATGACAGTGCTAAAATTCAAGTTGAGATTCGTGATCAACCTGGAGTTAAAATTTAGATGTAGTTTGATTCAGAACATACTAGACAATACTTAAAAACAACTCAGTCCATCAAACAACAAAATTTTCTTAACTTGATCAAAATTGAACAATTAAATATAAAATTATAACTCTTTGAGGACTGTTTTCAAGACTCTTAAAAATAGGATAACTAGCATTTTTATAGTAGTTACCATGTGCCAGGCACCGTTCTAAGCGGTTAACCCTTTTAACTCGTATAAGCCTCACAACAATCTTACGAGGTAGGTGCTGTTTTCATTCCCCTGCCCTTATTTTTTTATAAATGAGAACACTGAGAAAATTGTTATCAATTTTAAAAATTCATGCAGTCCATGCATAATTTGTTCTTTCACACATTCAGCAAATGTTTATCAAGGGTAAACTCTGTGCCAAAAACTGAGTATAGAGCAGTGCCCAAGACAGCCACAGACCCTGATCCCATGGAGCACACGGGAAAGGATGAAAAGTAAACAAATAGGACAATACATATTTTTTAAAGACCCATAAAGATACATATAGGGGCTAAAATATAGAATATAGAAGCAGTTAGGGAATACCTTTTGTTCATAGGATAGTCTGGGAAGGCCTCTCAGAAGAGATGATATTTAATTAAGGATGAGAAGATGCCAGACATGAAAAAGCAGGAAAAAGAAATTCTGGATCAAGACTACAAAGTAAAGATGGTCATCTAAATCATACACCCCTGAAATGTCACTAAACTACAGTAAAAGAATTTTTTAAAGACAAGAAGAAAGAAAGAATAGGCAAGAAGACACAAAGCAACATCATTTGGGAATCTTGAAAGCCAATAGACAAGTTGACTTGGTAGATCAGAGAAATTCAGATCCCAGGCCAATGGCAAAGAAGCTAAGAACCAACTGGAGAGCATCACAGGACTCTCAAAAGGCACAGAACTGGCCGGGCGTGGTGGCTCACGCCTGTAATCCTAGCACTCTGGGAGGCC
>VBSM01001979.1:8725983-8746085 GCA_008086735.1 Cheirogaleus medius
GCACAGAACTGGCAGCACCAAATACCTCTGGAACTAGAGGTGACAGGCAGAAGGGGGGGAGGCCTAAAAAAGAGGGGTTGGCTGAAAACTGTTTAAGAACAATTGAAACCCTAAGTTATCTCCTCTACCTCACCTCTCTGAGAGAGCACCTCTCCTCAAGTCAGCAGAGCTAAAGTTCATGGGCTAGAGAGACTATCCGTTAAAGGGTCTCTGGAGCGGTAGAGATGAAACACAGTTGAAGACAGGGGTAACATACCTGAACCAAGGGAATTTGCTGCTATCTGAAGTGTAAATGCTGAATACCAAGCTAAGCCAACCCCTGGCCCCCCACCAACACCCAGCAGCCAGACCCTTGCCCTTCAGGGTGGAGACTGGAAGCCTCTTTTTCTCTCCTTCCTTTTGTGAATCTGACCAAAGAGGAAAGATCTGAAGACAGTGACACCAGAGGTTGCCCATTAAATGGCCCTCCAACCTGCTCAGGTTAGCTTCTTACTTGCAACTTAATCACAAGTAGACAGCAAAGGATGGTCAGCCCTCTAAAGAAAGCTTCTACTGTGTAAGACAAAGCAAAAGGAACAGAAAATCAACTTGGGAAAAAGAGTCTATATAGAAAAAGAAAACCTTACTTGTTGGGTTTTTTTTAACTGTTATTAGTGAGCCATGATTGTGCCACTGCACTCCAGCCTGGGCAACAAAACAAGACCCTGTCTCAAAAAAAAACAAAACTATTATTAATATAAGAAAGATAGGATACTCTACACCATGAATGAATGTAATGTTGGTATACTATTTTAAAAAAAATAAAAAGAGTTCTTGCATATTAAAAATGTAATCCCAGAAATAAACAATAAAAGGGCTAGAAGATACAGTTGAAGAAATTTCCCCAAAGTACAGCAAAACGACAGAGACCAAATCAAAGAGAAACAATGTCTGACTATAAGGAGTTCCAGAAAAAGGCAATAGCAAAACCAGAGGACTTAAAATCATTAACAAAGTGAGTTAAGAAAATTTGAGATAGTGGCAATTGAAAGGACCCACCACAATGAGTAAAAATAGACACATAATAATGCCCATTATTGTGAAATGTCAGAAACTGGGAACAAAGTAAAGATTTTACATGCTTCTAGAGATTTTTCAAAATTTCATATCACTTAGGAAAGATTAAGAATCAAAATGGCTTTGGACTTCACCAAAGTAATATTGGAAGCAAGACAATGATGAAGCAATGCCTTCAAAACCCTGAAGTAAGAAGGTATTCCCAAAGTAGAATTCTATATTCAGGCAAACTACAAATCAGGAGTAAAGGCATGCCTGGACATTCCTGGATAAGTCCTCTCTCCTGGGAGAAGGAAGACGCAGTGGTGCATCAGGCACGGAGGGCAGCCAGTGGAGATGAGAGCAGTGTGGTGCAAGACAGACTGCCTGAAGTTGTCGTCACCAAGGGCCCCCTACTGTGCTTTTGACCTTCTCAGTTGTTTTTGAGCCAATAAAATTCCTACTCTCCTCCACAGCATCCTTGAGCAGCTAAGGACACCCATGGTACCCCCACAGAAGTATTCTGCTTTGACCTGCTTCTAAGAGCTAAAGGCAGGTCATGTTGAGCTGTAGCCGAAAATGCAGAGTAACCCACTCCCCAACCACATTTTTGCCAGAGGTCCCCTGGCTTCTACTCCAAGCACTGCCAAAGCCCTACCTGGGGAAGAGCCCTCCTTACCTGGAACTCAGGCCCAGTGACCTCCCAAGGAGGGGCTCTCAAGGAAGCTGAACTCAGACTGTGTCCCAGAGACTCTGTTTAGTGCATCTTCATGATATGAAAGAAGGCATATAATTATGTATATACTTTCAAAAATAATAATAATAAATGTACACCCATTTACTCACTACTCAGATCAAAAGATAGAACATTTGCTGTATCTTATCTGTACCTATCTCTGACTTTACCCCTCACTTACTACAGACATAAATATTTTTCTAACTTTTCCATTTATCATTCCCTTGATTTTCTTTATAGTTTCATCCTCTGAATATGTATTACCCAATCACTGTGTTATTTAATTTCAAAAAACTGAAGAGCAAGTATAAACCCAGTGGTGTAAGGAAAACACAATACAAATTGCTGTTATTGAGAAAGTTCCCATATTTACAAGTTTTGATCATCACTCCTTTATTAAGGAAGAAAGGGGCGTCAAGACTTCATTTTGACCCAGAAACAGAGAGTGGGTGGATAGTCACAAGTCTGGTTCTAAAGGCAGCAGACATTTATTCAAGAAAAGGATCTTGGCCAGGGATGGTGGCTCATGCCTATAATCCCAGCGCTTTGGGAGGCTGAGCTAAGAGGGTCACTTGAGCCCAGGAGTTGCAGGTTGCATTGAGCCGTGATGACACCACTGCATGCTAGCTGGGGAAACACGGTGAGACCTTGTCTCAAAAAAAAAAAGAAAAGAAAAGAAAAACATTTTAAATACTGAAGAGTACAGTTTAAGCACCCAAAATAGCCAGCTTACCTATGCCAAAAGAGGAGGGTGATGGGAAGAGGGTAATGGCAGCAGCACATAAAGACAGATTGGATAATGTAAAAAAGATATAAGAAAATTAAAAAACACAAAAGTCAAATCATATTTTTTAAAAAATGGCAGCAGCATAGTTCCTGAGTCAATCCAAGTCCCTCCATTAAAAATAGACAGATCATTAAGAGGCAAATAAGTTATGAGGGCTCCTCTCCTTGTGAATTGGACCAGGTGCCCTTGTAAAAGGGCTTGATGGAGAAAGTTTGTCCTTTTTGCTCATCCACCCTTGCTATTTGAGGATACGGGGCTCCTCCCTTGCAGAGGATGTAGTAGCATCAAGGTGTCAGCCTGGAAGCAGAGAGCAACTCTAATCAGAGCACTGAACATGCCAGCACCTTGATATTGAATTGTCAAGCCTCTAGAACTGTAGAAAAATAAATTTTGGTTTTATATTTAAAAAAAAAGACAGATCAATGAGGAGAACAAAACCAAAGGCCCACTGACAATCTTTACAACAAAACTAGGTGACAGTGGACCAAATGGGAGAGGACAGACACAAACTGCTGACAGCTATACACCCATGTGGTGCCAGCATCCATGCGGGAAGACACAAAGGAAGACAGAACTCCCAAAGCATCAAGAGGCACCCACTGAAACTGTGGTGGCCCAGTCTGAGAACAGCAGTCAAAGCAAGGAGGTGGTTCTGCAGGTGATACAGTCTGACAGTGATTGAGCAGGTTCTAAAAACTAACAGGACAAAGGCCACCTTCCTGAAATAAATAGGGGAATTCCACAAGAGAAAAAACTGGAAACTCTGACTATTCACATCTCTGACTGACCCTTGAACCACACAGGTACAAAATACACTCAGAGCAGCCCAGCTAAGGGCAAACGATCTGAACAGAGTAAGGAACCATTGCATGAGCAACAGAGTTTGCAGTTCAAGCCCAGCCAAGAAAATGACCTACTAAAATAAAGGAAACAATATATTCATTAGTGGGAAATAATAGATTCCAAATTCTCCACAACTTAACATTCATGATGTCCAGAATACACCTCAAACTTATCCAACATAAGAAGAACCAAAAAATGCAATACATTCTCAGAAGAAAAGTCAGCATAGTCTGAACCTGAAATGAAACAGATGTTGGAACTAACAGACAAGGATTTTAATGCAATCGCTAAAACTATCCTCAATGAAATAAAACAAAACATGCTTTTAATGCATGAAATTCTCATCAGAAAAATGGGAAGTCTCAGCAGAAATATAATAATAATACAATAGGAACAAGATCAAAATTCTAGAACTGAAAAATACAATTTCTGAAATAAAAAATTCACTTGTTGGGCTTAATAGCCAAATGGACATGACAGAGGAAAGAGTATGTGAACTTGGAAATTAATCAATAGAAAGTAACCAAGGTGAAGTATAGTGGGAAAAAAAGATTGAAAAAAATATGAACAGGCCAGGCACAGTGGCTCACACCTATAAACCTAGCACTCTGGGAGGCCAGGAGTTTGAGACCAGTTCAGATGCAAGAATGAGACCCTGTATCTACAAACAATAGAAAAATTAGTCAGGCACAGTGGCGTGCACCTGTAGTCCCAGCTACTCAGGAGGCTGAGGCAGGAGGATCTCTTGAGCCCAGAAGTTTGAGGTTGCAATGAGCGATGCTGATGCCACTGCACTCTAACCCAGGTGACAGAACAAGACTGTCTCAAAAAAAACAAAAAAAAGGATAAACAGAGCTTCAGAGGTCTGTTAAATTATATCAAACAGTAAGAATACCAGAATGAAAAGACAGAAAGAATGGGGCAGAAAACAATATTTGAAGAAATAATAGCCAAAAATCACTCAGATTTGGTAAAAGGCAGAAAAGTAAATTTTCAGACCCAAAATGACAAAACACTGAGCAAAATAAATACCGAGAATCCATGCCAATAGAAGCCCACACGATACTCAAACTGTTGAAAGCTAAAGAAAAAGACTGTATCTTGAAACCAGCAAGAGAAAAACAATAATTTATATACATTTTCTGAACACAGGACAATTAATGGCTGAATTTCCCTCTGATATCATGAGGGCCAGATGGAATTACATCTTTAAAGGACTCAAAGAAAAATCAGAATCATACATTCAGCAAAAATATTATTCAAGAATAAAAGCAGGGGGAGCAGCCAGGCGGCGGGCTCCCCACCCCCCCATTCCTCCCCCAAAAAAGAATAAAAGCAAAATAAAGACATTTTCAGACAAAAGAAATCTAGAAAATTTGGTCACAAGCAGGGCTACACTACAAAAAAAAAGCTAAAGGAAGCTTATTAGGCTGAACACAATAGAAATTTGAATCCTCAGGAAAAAAATGAAGCCTGTCAGAAATGGTACATATCTCGGTAAATGCAAAACACTAAATTTTCTTTTTTGGCTTAATTTCTTTGTTAACCTTATCACTTTAAAATTATAGTTATAGCATTGTCCTAAGGAGTTTATAACATATGTAGATATATCACATATTATAACTAAAATAAAGAGGAATATGGTCCTATACTGTTGCAAGATTTCTATATTTTAAATAAAGTATACATTATTAACTGCAGGTTAACTGTGAAAAATTAAAGATGTACATAATAATTGCTAGGGCAACCAGTATTTTTAAAATGAAAAAAAAATCCCTAAAAAGCCATTATGAAAATTTTAAAGGTCGAAAGGAAATGGATGGGGAAAAATATAAGCAGGAGTAGACCGTACTAGGAATATTAATAAAGTAGATTTCAAAATAAAATATATTAACAAGGATAAAGAAGATACTTCATAATAATAAAAGGGATATTCAACAGAAAAATATAACAATCACAAATGTATATGAACACAGTAAATGAGCTTCAAAACAAATGAAGCAAAAATGGACAGATTTAAAGGAAAAAATAAGTTCCATAATCATAGTTAAAGATTGCAATATGCTTTTACCAGCAACTGATAGAAAAGCAAGACAAAAATCAACAAAGGCATAGAAGATTTCAACATATCACCCAACCACTACAGAATACATATTCGTTTCAGTTGCACACAGAATGTTTACCAGTATAGACCATGTATGGGGCCAAAAAACAAACCTCAATAAATGTCAAAACATTGAAAGCATATAGGATATGTTCTGTAACAAAAATGGAATTAAGTTAGAAATCAAACACAATAAGATAAGCAGAATAATCCCAAATATTTAGAAATTAAATAACGCACTTCTAAAGGAACTTTGGGTCAAAGAAAAAAATTACAAGATAAATTACAAAATATTTTGAACTGAACAATAATGAAAATACAACCTATCAAAATTTGCATAAGGCAGCTAGCACAGGGCTTACGAAGAAATTTATGGCTTTAAAGTGTCAATATCAGAAAAGAAGAAAGTTCTCAAACCAATAACATAGCTTTGACTTTAAGAAACTAGAAAAAGATCCACAAATTAAACTGAAAGCAAACCAAAGGAAGGAAATAATATAGATAAATGCAGAAATCAATAACACAGAAAACAGAGAAATAATAGAGAAAATCATCCAAACCAAATGTTGGTCCTTTGAGAAGATCAATGAAATTTATAAACCTCTAACCAGCCAGATCAAGAAAAAAAAGAGACATAAATTGCCAATATCAAAAATAAAAGAGGAACATAGCAACAAATTCTACAGATATAAAAATGATAATAAGGCATTATTACAAACAACCTTAAAACAATAAATGGACAACTAGATGAATTTGTCAAATGGACAAATTCCTTGAAGGAGACAAATAACTATAACTGATCCAAGAAGACATTTAAAACAAACAAACAAAATCTCAAACAGCTCTATATCAATTAAAGAAATTGAATTTCAAATGTAAAACCTTCTCACAAAAAAAAGAAATAACCTCCAGGCCCTGTTGGCTTCAATGGTGAATTTTATCAAAAATTTAAGGAAAAAATCAATATCAATTCTACAAAAACTCTTTCAGAAAATATAGCAAAGCAAACACTTCCCAACTCATTTTATTACGAGGCCAATTTTACCCTGATTCTAAAACCAGACAAAGATATCACAAGAAAAGAAAACTATAGTCCAA
The DNA here is from genome assembly GCA_008086735.1 of Cheirogaleus medius. Classification (NCBI taxonomy): domain Eukaryota; kingdom Metazoa; phylum Chordata; class Mammalia; order Primates; family Cheirogaleidae; genus Cheirogaleus; species Cheirogaleus medius. The sequence goes on from VBSM01001979.1 coordinate 8,732,587, forward strand.
CACATCTCATGAACATAAACATACAATATTAACAAATTGAATTTGACAATTTATTTTTTGTAGACATGGTATCTCGTTATATTGCCTAGACTGATCTTGAACTCCTGGCCTCAAGTAATCCTCCCACCTTGGCCTCCCAAAGTGCTGGAATTACAGGTGTGAGCCACCATGCCTGGCCTAACAATATTTTTTATTTTTTATTTTTTTTCTTATTTTTTTTTATTTTTTTTAACTTACTACTGTTTGTTTTTATAAGCTATAACAATATTTTTTAAAGATATACATTATGATCAAATAGGATTTATTTCAGTAAGGCAAGGTTGGTCTAATATTGTGAAAGGCTCAAAATTTTCTACTTAAGACCAAGAACAAAGCAAGGACATCCACTATATCACTTTTATTTAACATTGTTCTGGAGGTCCTAGCCAGTGCAACAAGGCAACAAAAAGAAATAAAAGGCATACAGATTAGAAGCATAGATGTAAAACTATCTTTATTCACAGATAACATGATTATACATGTACAAACCTTAAATAATACAAAAAAAAAGCTACTAGCCTAATACATGAGTGTGGCAGGGGTGCTGGACATAAAACCAAAATGCAAAAATCAACTTTACATATTTATATAGCAACAAATAATTAGAAAATAAAATTAGAAAAACAACTCCATTCACAAAAATACTTAGGAATAAATTTCATGAAAGATGTGACAAGTGCAAAACATTGCAAAGGGAATTAAGACCTAAATAAGTGTAGATATATGTCATTCCAAGGATTGGAAGAAATGTTGTTGAAGCAGTAATCTTCTCCAAATTGATCTATAAACTAAATTCCAAATAAGCTTCTTTTAGAAAAAAATGACAAGATTTTAAAACTTATATGGAAATCAAAGGACTTAAAATAGATGAAACAATTTTGAAAAATAAGAACTAAGTTAGAAGACTTACAGTAATAAACACAGTATGTCATTAACATAAGGACAGATGGATAAACAGGGTAGAGTCAACCAACAGACCCACACTTATATGGGTAACTGATTTTCAACAAGGGTACCAAGATAATTCAATAGAGACAAGATAGTTTTTACAACAAATGGTGCTGAAACAACTGGATATTTTACATGTATATCATGAACTTCAAATCTTACCTCACACCATACATAAAAATTAACTCAAAAATGTTCATAGACCTAGAGATAAAACGATTAAACTTCTAGAAGAAAACATTGAAGAAAATCTTTGTGACATTGGGTTAAACAAAGATTTCTTAAACAAGATGCCAAAAACACAAATGATACAAGAAAATATTGATAAGATGGACTTCGTGATTGAAAAGTTTTGCTTCTCAAAATTCACAGTTGAGAAAAAAACAAAGATAAGCCACAGGTTGGAAGCAAAATTTTTCAAGACAAAGCACTTGAACTCAGAATATATAAAGAATTCTTACAACTCAATAAAAACAAGACAAAAAAATCCAATAAAAATAGACAAAAGATTGGAACAGACACTTCTCAAAAGAAGATATACAAATGGTAAATAAGCACATGAAAAGATGTTCAGCATCGCTAGTCCTCAGAGAAATGCTGATTAAAACCACAAGACACCACCACTCTGACTAGAGTGACTAAAGTTAAATAGACTGTCAATACCAAGTGTTGGTGAGGATGTGGATCAACTACAACTCTCTCCTACACTGCTGGTGGGAATGTAAAATTTTACAGCCACTTAGCAAACCAGTATGGCAACACCTTATTCATTTACCATGCTATCAACCAATTCCTCTCCTAGGTATTCAACCTAGAGAAATAAAAACAGAAGTGTACATGAAAACATGTGTGCAAATATTAATCATTATTATCCATAATGGCCAAAACTGGAAATAATCCAAATGTCTATCATAAACAAATTGCAAGATACACATCATGGGGACTATTACAGAGCAATAAAAAGAAACAAAATATTAATAAACCCGACAACATGAATGACTCTCAAAAACATTATGCTAAATAAAAGAAGCCAAACAGAAAAGACTGTGTACTGAATGATTCCATTTATATGAAATTCTATAAAAGCCAACACTGTAATAATGAAAAGAAGATCAGGCTGGGCACGGTAGCTCACGCCTGTAATCCTAGCACTCTGGGAGGCCAAGGTGGGCGGATCGCTCAAGGTCAGGAGTTTGAGACCAGCCTGAGCAAGAGCGAGACCTCGTCTCTACTAAAAATAGAAAGAAATTAATTGGCCAACTAAAAATATATATTAAAAGTTAGCCGGGTATGGTGGCGCATGCCTATAGTCCTAGCTACTCAGGAGGCTGAGGCAGAAGGATCCCTTGAGCCCAGGAGTTTGAGGTTGCTGTGAGCTAGGCTGACGCCATGGCACTCTAGCCCGGGCAACAGAGTGAGACTCTGTCTCAAAAAAAAAAAAAGAAAGACACAGAGAAAGTTAGCTTTAGTCAGGTACTTGTACTTATTTATAATGATTAGGAAAAATTCATGAGAAATAAGAGAATATTCAACTGAATGCTGTTGACTTTTTATTTATATTTGACATTTCAAATTAAGAGCTAAATAAATATATTTCTATATACATGCAGAATCACCATGAATAGGCTAGTTCACATGTAGACTAACAAAGGTATATTCTGTGGATAACACTAAAAAAATTCAAAAGAAATGAAGAAAGAGATTTTTAAAACATTTAATGGAAAGTGATCCATACAGAAAACTAGCAAAAAAGACCCGCCATATGTATGATAAGAATTTCAAGGAAGAATGCCAAATAATGGAACAAAACAAATATTAAAACTCTATTTCCAGAAACTATATTTCCTAAAATAAAAGATATCTTGAAATAACATATTGAAAGGACACACTGCAATCATTTCAGCATGGCCAAAATGGAATCATATTGTATGTAAAACTATTTTAAAGAAAAATAAAAAATCATCTGGGCAACGAGGCAAAAAGACTAAACCACTAATAAGAGAAAGAAAACAAGACCATCATCAGACTTTCCACCAATTCTTAATGCCAAAAGAAAATGACATAACAAATTTAAGATGCATACCCAAGTAAGGGAAATATAAGCTAAGGAGTTTATATCTACCCAAATTGACCTTCAAGTTCAAAGTGCAAACAAACTATTATAAACTTGCCAAAACTCAGGGAATATTAATCCTGTGAGCCTTTCCTAATGCATCTATTAAAAAAGGAGATTCAGACAACCAAAAAGATGGAGAGACAGCAGTACAAGAATGAGTGATGAGTATTAAACATAAAGGTACCTGTAGAACAAAGCTGCACCATGGTTATAAGGGAAATAACCCTTATAACCCTGCAGAAAATATTAATAGTAGATGTAGTACAATTATCAAAAATTGGGGGGCATGGGAAGTAAGGAGTGCATATGGATATGACTGTCTAATAGGTATTAATTGTAAATAAAATGATATTTTATATTAGATATTGGGATAGAAGGAGGAGAGGGAGAAAAAGGGCTTACAAACTAATTCCAATATTGTTCAACATAGGGAACCAATTAGTCCAAAAAAAAAAAGTGGACTAGTGGTATTATATAAAAGTACTAGTATAAAGTTAACCAATAGGACAAATGAGAAAATAAAACTCATTGCATAACGAAAGAGCTCAGATATAAAAGGCATAAAAATAAAATAATATGATAAAACTGAGGCCAAACATATTAATCACATCAATAGATGTAAATGGGCTTAACTCACCTATTGAAAGAAAAGGATTTTCAGATTGCCTAATAAAGCAAAATCCAACACTATGCAGAATACAAGAGACACACCTAAAACAAAGAGATTCAAAAGAGTTAAAAATAAAAGGATGGAAAAAGATATATCAGGCAAACACAAATAAGAAGAAAACAGAGGTCATAATCTTGATACCTGACAAGGTGGAATTCAGACCAAAAAGCATTAAAATAGTTAAAGAAATACATTTGATAAAGCTGCAGGCTACAATTCACAATGAAGGTACTAGTTATTAATATTTATGCATCCAGTACCAGTAACAACATCTATTAAGCAGCAACCTACAGAAGATTCAAGGAGAAATAGAAACACACTAATAATAGGTGACTTTAACGTACCTCTCACAATCCAAGATAAAGTAGACTAAAAATTAATAAAGGCATAGAAGACCTCAACAACATAAATTAAGGTAGATCTTATACATCAAACTCCAATATCATTTTACCAATAACAGAGATTACAACTTCTTTTCAAGTACACATGGAACATTCACAAAAACTGACTAACTCTTAGGACACAGAGAAAACCTCAAAGTGCTAAAGAATAGAAATAATATAAATAGCATCCTCAAACCATAATGCAATAAAATAAGAAATCAATAACAAAATAAAAAAAAAACTCTCTTCCACATGGAAATTTACACGCTTTTAAATAACTCTTAGGTCAAAGGCAAAATAAAAAATTCAATTACAGGATTTCTTGAAAATAATAATAATAAAGCCTGACACTATGGGAATCTATAGGCTACAACTAAAGGAAATGTCGAAGAAAAATATAATCAGGAATTAATAATGAAAACTGAAATTAATTTAGAACCTCACAAAAATAGAATTAATAAATAAATCTAAAAACTAGTTCCTTGGAAAAGAAATTAACAAAATAGACAAACCACTAGCTAATGCAATTTTTAAAGGGGCAGAGGGAGAAAGCACAAATATACAACATTAAATACAGTCATCCTTCGGTACCCATGAAGGATTGGTCCCAGGACACCCTGTCCCTGCAAGTACTAAAATCCTCAGATACTCAAGTTCCTTATATAAATGATATGGTATTTACATATAACCTACACACATCCTCCCATATACTTTAAATCATCTCTAGATTACTTATAATACCTAATACAATGTAAATAGTTGTTATACTGTATTATATTTTTATTTCTATTATTTTATGTCATATTGTTATTTTTATTGGGTCTTTTTAAAAATATTTTTATCTGTGGTTGGTTGAATATGTGGATGCAGATGCCCCAGATACAGAGTGTTGACTGTACACAATGTTTGAAATGACAAGCAGAAAATAAACACCAAAACAGAGGAATTTTTTAAATTTCTAAAAGACTCGTTTGCATAATTCTATGCAAACAAATCTGAACACTTAGATGAAATGCATAATTTTTTGGAGAAATAAAACTTACCAAATTGACCCCAGTAGAAACAGAAAGTCTAAATAGAATAAGTGTCATAGAACAAACAGAGAAAGAAGTTAAACAGTACCACTACCAAAAAAAAAACAAAAAAAAAATAGCACCAGGCCAGATAGTCTCACAGGGGAACTCTAACAAAATTTTAAAGATCAGATAACCCCAATGCTACATTAATTATTCCAGAGCACAGAAAAAGAAAGAAAACTTCCAAACTCATTTTACGTTGTGAGTATAACATTGTTCTAGCCAGATCCTGGCTAGAATTACTCCCAACTCTACCCACCTCACCCCCCCCAAAAAAACTATAGACCAATCTAACTTATTAATATCAATGTAAAAATTTGTAAGTAAAATATAAGAAAATCTAATTCAGCATATTAATAAAGCGAAGAGAGGAAGCTATATGATCTCCATAGATGCAGATAATGAGCATGACTCAATACTCATTCAGGTTAAAAGATAAAATTTAATAAGGTTTGTAATGGGTTGAACTGTGTCCCCCAAAAAGATGTGTTCAAGTCCTAACCCCGGTAGTTGCAAATGTGACCTTATTTGGAAATAGGGTCGTCATAGAGGTAAAAAAAGTCAAGATGAGGTCATACTGTATTAAGGTGGGCTCTAAATTCAATATACTGGTGTGTTTATAAGAGAGAGAGAGGGAAGTTTGGATACAGAGACACAGGCTCTGTATAGATAGAGGCAGAGATGGGAGTGATACAGCTACCAGCCAAGGATTGCCAGCAACTACCAGAAACTAGGAGAGAGGCAAGGAAGGATTCTTTCCTAGAGCCTAAAGAGAGAGCATGGCTCTGCCAACATCTTGATTTCAGACTTCAAGCATCTGGAATTGTGAGAATAAACTCCCATTGTTTTAAGCCACCCAGTTTGTGGTAGTTTGTTGCAACAGCCCTGGGAAAGAAACTATTACAGGGTTAAACAAAGTCCTACGTCTTTTAACAGCACAGGTAGAGGATGAAAGAAAAACAGGCCTACAGCTATTCCTATGGAAAAGATCTGGCCATTTTAGGAGGTCAGCAAGTTGATGTTATACGAAGATATTATATATTTACATTTTGAAACAGATTCCTGTACTCTGCATTGGAGAGGGTGCATGGGAGGTAGTGAGCCCCAAGGAAGAGCTGGAATGCATTTTTAAATGGTGAGGTAGGCTGGGCCTAGTGGCTCACACCTGTAATTCCAGCACTATGGGAGGCCAAGGTGGGAGGAGGATCTCTTGAAGACGGGAGTTGACCACCAGCCTGGGCAACATAGCATGAGCTCACCTCTACAAAAAAATGTTAAAACTAGCCGGGTATGGTAGTACATGCCTGTGGTCTTATAGTTCCAGCTACCTGGGAGGCTGAGCAGGGAGGATCTCTTGAGCCCAGGAGTTCAAGGCGACAGTGAGCTATGACTAGGCCACTGCACTCCAACCTGGGCGACAGAGCAAGTTCCTGTCTCTAAAATAATAAATAAATAAAAATAAAATAAAATGGTGATGTAAAATAGAAAGTAGAAATTTAGTCATGCTCTCATTGAACGTTTTTGAGCAACTGCTCTACATATATGGTATACATTTTAACATCTAGGAAGAGATCACTCTACTCCCAAAGAGGTGAAGCTCTAATATGGGTCAAAGGTGGTGGGAAATTACTGAAATGTTTTAAAGAGGAGAATGTCATGATTGTCTCGTATTTTAGATAGATCTTTCAGGCAGGTACGGGAGGATAGATCTGATGGAGACAAAAGCAGACACAGGGAGGTAAATTAAAAGGCTGTTATGATAGAGAGAAAGTAAGGCTCCTAATTAGGATTGTGATGGTAAGAATAAGGAGTCCAGGCTTCAGTAGCACATATGCTAAAAACATTGAAATGATACACAGATAGCATGAACCCTATGCAAGGGTGACACAAAATTTGTGATGCATTCTGCATTTTAAAAAAAAAGAATAAACAGGAAGTGAGGTATCTGAGGAACATTTAAGAGATAAAACCAGAGTATTAATATAACAATTGTCTCTCAAAGCTATTATGAGACTGATCTAAGCTAATATATACCAAAGTGCCTACCGCACAGTAGGCACAAATAGTAAATATCTAAACTCTCCTTCCTGGAGAGCTTAAGATTCAAATACACATAACTAACATTCTAAATTGTTTATGATTTCCACTTCTGAAGCAAACTCATTAATTCTTAAAATTACATATACATAAATATATATGCATATACACAATATGTGCATGTATATATACATCAATATTATGTATACACATATATATCCTTTTAATTTTATTCTAGTGTCGGACCAGTGCTCTGACACTTATGAAAAGGAAAGATATCCTGAAATGCTGAACACCCCTCCAATTTCTATCCCACATCGAATATTAAATGAGACTCAGATGATAAACTATATGCTGTTTTGGAACATTGTTCTTTAAAAGTCCAGAAGGACAAAAAAAAATAAGACAGAAATAGAATATATGGATTGAAAGTAGCTAAAAGTTCTAAATGAAATGATTGAGTTTTCCATGCTACGGAAAGCTAGCGTATTGATAAGAATACATTTTGGCTTAATGTAGTTTTTAATGCAGGAAACATTTCATTTCTAAGCCAATATATGTATTCATTTATGCAGAGCTATGCATATCTTTTCAAAATATAATAAATAAATACATACGAATTTCCAACATAACAATACGGCAAAACAAGACTCCCAACTTAAAGCTTATTTATTGGTTGAGTAATCAATACTTAAAACTTGAACAGGATCCAAGTAAAACCACAGCCTGAGGAGTACCTGGCTTCAGATTTATTGCCACTTGATCTTTTGAAAAAAAAAAAATTGGCTGTGTGCTGAAATTGCCTACCAATTAGCAATCATAATTATTGTGCTAAATGCAGTAAAAGGAAAATTTAGCTGATCAAAGAGGACCAAAACCACAGAGAAGGTTCAGAAAAAGCATAACTTGTTATATAAATATTATAACATTTGATTTAGCAAGTATATTTTAAGTACTCTTGACAACTATAGTATTATTTACCTGTAAATCCACTTTAAAAGCGTCCATTTTGTGCAATGTTTACATTATATAGAATGCAGAACTTCACGTTAACAAAAGTATAAACTCTTCAAATTAACAGATATCCAAACACTTGATTATGTAATCCTTTCTCATAAGACATTTTATGTAATCCTTTCTTATAAGACATTTCATCCACCCTCGATCATTTTTACTTATTCAAAAAACTATTTTTGTGCAAACAGCGTGCACTAGACAATGGGTTGCATGCTGGAGACACAGAGATGAACACGATACAATCCACATACAAAGTAAAGTAGGGCAATTAACAGAAATTATTGAAATATAGTGTAAGCATACAAGTAAGGGATACAGAGGGAAAAGCGTCAATCAGGCAGGGCTTCCAAGCTAAACATGGAGCAATAAGTAAGTAGGTATTAGACAGGCAAAGAATGGGGACATGGAGTGAAAGAACACATTTCACGTGAAAAGAACATGGCGCATTGGAAGAACTGAAAAAATAGTCCATTGAAACTAGATCAAAGAAGTAGAGCAGAAGTTGAGTTGATGGGCTAGAATCAACAGGGCTTGGTGATGTGTTGAATAGTTCTGGCATGGAGTAGGAGAAGTTTAGGAAGACTCCCAGTTTTTTGATTTTGGGTAATCGGGAAATGGTAGTGCCATTCACTGAAATGACTAATATGAAAATAAGTACAAGTTTGGGACAGAAGACAATGAGTCTGCATTTATGGTACAAACAAGACGCCTGGATAGAGATAGAAGCCTGTAGTTCCAGAAATATATCTGGTCTCGCAAATTGTATGTGGGAATCATCCACAGAGAGGTGATAACTGATACCATGCGAGTGAATATGGTCAAGAGTCTGTGGGACTAAAAAAAAAGAAGATGACCAATGACAGAATCCTATATATACTTAATATTTAAAGAGCAGAAGAAGAAGGCAGCCCTAAGAAAAAATGTGAGTGGGAACAGCCAAAAAAGAAAGAAGAAAATAAGAGTTTAAATTAAGAATGCTGCAACTAGTGTCAGATGATACAGAGAAGTCACATAAAACAAAGGCAAAAAACCATTGCTCTTTTTGCAACCACCAATATGGTTAATAACAACATTCTAATTTTTGCACATATGAGTAAAACAAGAGTTTTCTCTGTAAGAAGTTAGCAATATTGTTCTGCAAAAATTTCTAAGTGACTAGAGATTACAGTGTTATCGAAAGAAGAAGTACTTTTCCAATTTAGTGATTTTACCATATAATGTAAAAAAATTTAAAAAACTATCTATTGATCTCCTCAAACATGGCCCTTAAATATGCATGGGAGGGGGCAAGGTCAACTTCAAATCACAGTGCTAATTAGCTATATTCTTAAAAGTGTTTGTCCCTGATGTAATCAAAAAGATTTTTAGTTACTGAGGTAAAGATCTTGAGTAGGGTAAATACATTAAAAATATTATACATTCACATTTCTACACGTAGCTATTTTGAGCTTATATTCAAATTATCAACAGGTTAATTTCCACATTTGACAAACATTTTGATAGATATTTATATCAGGGATTTATGTTTATCAGCTGCTACACTGTTATCATAATACAAAAGGCGATGGATAGGCAGTCCATGCCTTAGAAATGTTCTGCTTAGGTGATCAGCCAGTGCCTCGCTGGACACACCACGTCAAGGAGATGCCATGCTGGAATCCCCTCCCACCCAAAATGGGTTAAGCTGATTGCAGTAGAGGAGGCCTGGAGACAAGGAAAGGAAAATAAAAACTAGTCCAATAGCCCATGCCCCATTTAAATAATATCAAGGCTACTTCTTTTTCTGGCTACACTCAGGGAAACTAGATCCAACTATATAATTATCCTCATTTTGGCAGCAAGCACAAAGTTTTATACTTGATGACGATGATAATAATAATAGCTAACATTTATTAACTCCTCATTATGTGCCAGGATCCTGTGCTAAGCACTTTTCATGGATCACCTCATTTAATCTTCACAACAAATATTACTAGTCCCATTTTATAGATGATGCAGTCGGGGCTTAGAGAAGTGAAGTTAACTTATCCAAGGTCACAGAGCTCACAGGGAGCACAGCCAGGATTCAAACCCAGGCAGCAGTCTGATTCTAGAACCCCAACTCTTAACATCTGCTGTTACCAAAAGTAGAGTTTATTTTGAAAGAACACACCCAAAGTACTCTGATTGTTCAATTTTAACCCTCAGAAGACAGAAGTTTGGCGTGGGGGAGTTGAACTCCTCTTTAGAATTCCAAATTTTAAAAAACTGTAAATTCTTACTTTTATTAATCTTGCTTCTATATCAGCTACATAAGCATTTTCACTACAGTGAACTTTATAAGAAGAAGTATTTGGAAGAAAAAAATTAACTCTTGTGCAATCACCTGAGAAATTGCTAGGAAGCTTTCACCTCCTGTTATGAGGCTCTGCAGGTAGCACAAAAAAACCAGACTGAATACTTTAAAAGAGTCTCCAAATGCATTTTTGCTAAAACTAGCCTCTCTCTCATCACTATTATTTATGTCACAAAAGAAAAAGCCACAACCTAAAAATGAAAATCATTTTTCATATCTCTATGATATATAACACTTCAAAGGTAAGTCACCTAACCTGTTTGGGTTAAAATGCAAGTGCTTTCTCTCGCTAGTTCAACCAAACTATGTCCACCTCCTATAACAGTGAAACCTTTATCTACATCAAGAAACTCCAAGAAAAAGAGTAATAAAAATAATATTTTGACATTATATTAAGCCCAATTCTCCCCCATGGGTCCTTTGGAAAGTGGTGCTGTGCACACTCCTGAATGCAGAGGAGAAATGAGCTTTCCTGTCCTCTTCTTACTTGGTAGTCTTCACATTCAGTAGAAGAAAAAAAATCCCCTGGCCCTCCCTTCTTGTGCTTCTTTCCCCTAGCCACATTGCCCCGACGCCCAAGGATAAAATACCACCAATCTGCAACGTCTATTTATTACAAAGTATTTATCCTTCACAAACATCAACTATGCAGCCTTTCATGTTTTGCTCTATTTTCAGGTACATAATGTGCACTAGAGTGTCAATTTCCTCATGTTAGTGCATCTAAGAGAAAAAGAAAAGAGATTCCTAACTTATCTTCTGTCTAAAAAAAGATACCTAAAAACACTCAAAGCATCCTTATCCTTTTCACAGCCTGCTCCTATTTACCTCCTTTGCCCTCCAAAACCCTTAGGACTAAACAAAGACAGCTACTACTGTTATTCCTTACTTTATGGATGGAAGCTCTGAGGCACAAAACTATTAAGTTAATTGCCCAATGTCTCACAGTTCAATCAGAAGGGCATGCAAAGCTCAAGTCCACATGTTCTACCTCCAAATATGGTGTCCTTTCCATCCTCTACAGACAAAATAAAATTGTTGTACAAACACGTCTAAAATAGCACTACACAACCAAGTCCACATCTAGATTTTATTCATCCTGGCATTCACTGCCCAGGAAAGAGACAAGACAAAGCATCCGGTGCATCTCAAAATGTAACAAGAAAGAGAGAACACAGGAAGTGGACTGTGATACTCATTGGCTTTAACCTGAAATTACTTACGTAACATGTAACTATAAAATCAAATGACAGGTGGTGTCTTTTCTTTAACAACCATACTGTAATAAAAGCCACTTGATTTTATCGTAATGTCAGGGTGTGACATCCTCAAGTGGGAAGTTCTACACTGATTCCAACTTTATTACCATTACTCAAAACAGAATGCATCCAATTTTTTTGAAAGTCTCTGTAGAAGCAAATTTTAATTTTAAGGGTATATTTAAATTTTGGAAACATGCAAAAAAAATCACAAGAGAGCTTTCTAACTATTTAGATAAGATGGACTATTTAAGTGGGAAATACTTATCAGTATCACATTTATTGAGTAAATTCTATGTGCTAGGCACACTACTAAACCTTTTCATGTGTATTCTTTCATTTATAATCACAACAACCCCATCAGCATTATTAACCCAGGTTTACAGATGAGGAAATAAAGTTCAGAGAGGTCAATTATCTTGCTCAAGGTCAAACAGTAGCAGAACTTGGATTCCAACTCAGGTCTTCCAGAATCCATAAAACATTGCAAAGAAGTACAAGCACTGGATGGTAGGTGAGCATACACAGTCTGTAATGAACCATCAGTCTGGGAATTCTGTGAGTCTTCAGTTTATTCAATCTATCCAGTGAGTAAGTGACATACTGCATCTTATCATATACAGGATACTGCCATCAAATAACTGCTTTGTGTGTCTCGTAAACTGGCTTTAACAGACATTCCAAAAAAGAATTAGAAAAGCAACATTATCAACAAAAGTGTGTACTGCTTTGGAAGACCCAAGTCATTTCGATGAATAAGTTCTGGTATATTTGTTACAAATTCAAACTCATTGCTTAATAAAAACATCTTTTATTTACAATCAAAAGTTTAAACGGCTGGATCCCTCAAGCCCTTCAAGTGCACTCAGAAAAAGGTTCCACATTACTCAACCTACCAAGCACATACTGAAGGCCTACTAGTGCGCACCGCACCGCACCGAGACAGGCTATAGGGACCACGTTAGAAACTTCCTCCATCCACAAGGAGTTAGCAGGCTGTTTCCAACCAAGCACACAGGCAATCATTACAGGGACAACCCAAATCCTCCTGTGCTATTTGCCATAGTTTGTGTGAGGTGCCCTACAAAGGAAGTCTGCTCTTTGGAAGAATGATTAGATCAATTAGGTCATTTTCCCAAAGCCCCTTTCACTTTCTTGTAAGCACCGCATGGCTGTGGTTAGTTTTAGCATTAGCGTTGGCATCAGTGAGTTAATTTTCCTCCTACTGGCTCCAGAATTCTGCCTGGCTCCCTGCTCCCTCCCCCTCGCCTCCCTTCTGGCCTCTTCAACCCGAAGTGGAAACTGCAGACTCGAACTCCCCTATGGCTCCAGCACCAAGAACTGGGCATGCGCAAAAGATCGGGCAGGCTTTGGTTGCAACTGACAGTTCCCCGCCCCTGATTTGCCGCTGCCCCCCTTCCCCCACTCCAACAAGAGATACTGAAATGTTTATCTGAAAGATACGAGGCCTCTTTTTCCCCGAGAATGACCCCATTTTCATTTCATTTCGCAGGGTCTTTCAGCCTTGCGAAACCCCACCACCAGCCTAAGGAAGACCGCATTATTTTTCAGCACCGGGGACAGCGCCGCGCTGCCATTAACGTCCACCCTCCCCCACC
>VBSM01001979.1:8746185-8782729 GCA_008086735.1 Cheirogaleus medius
CCCCTCGCTTTCCCCCTCCCTTAGGCCCGTGTCGCTACCATTCGGACAAAACGCACATCAAATTGCAGAATTCGGTCCCGGAAGGTTAGGAAATCGCCCCCGGAGAAATGGGTGGGATTTAATAGGCGGCCAAAGGCTTCCTGTCCGTCCCCTCCTGGAGCTGCCCGCGTTGATGTGGGCGGGGAGACCGAAAGGAGAGAGCAGGCTGCGGCTCCTGGTGAAATGGGAAAATGGGCTCGACCGGGGGAGGAGTATTTCCATTCATAAGGCGCACGGAGGGGACGGGTGTTTCCCAGAGAAAAGCCTCTTAAAGTGCCGGAGTCCCCGACCATTTGGATCTCCCATTGGCGTTCTCCGGGCCTGTAAATCCTGCTCCCGGAGCAGCCCCCAGTGCCTCAGCCGGGTGACCGGAGAGGGACACAGGTGCGTCCCACGCTTCGTCTCAACCTCCGGGAGGAAGGAGAGGGAGGCGGATCCGGGGCGGGCTGGAGAGAGCCGGGGCCGGAGGGCGAGAGGATGCTCCCGAGGACCGCGAGGAAGGAAATGCACAAGTAACCTCAGCATGGCTTCCCGGCGTGCTGCGGTCCTGCCCTGCGCCTCCCCTCTGGATGGGCTCTCCTGCGGGGGGTGAGGGATGGGAGGTCCCACTGCCAGGGGGCTCCGAGAAGACTTGGGAAGTTGGAGCTAGAGGAAGGAGGAGATTTCCATGGGTGGTAATCTGGAAGGGCCACAGAAAAGGAAGATGAAAACCTGGAGACAGGAAGAACCCAGGTGTGCTCCCTTGTAACTATGCAGGCTGACATGGGCACGTTAGGAACCCCCTCTACTGGGAAACCGAAGCCAGTGGAAAAGGAAAACGGCAGAAAAGGCATTGTGCATATTCATAGGACGATGCCCAAGAATGGACACAGAGTGGAGAGAGATTCTGAGCTTGGACTTGAAGTCTGGAAGAAGCAGATTCAAGACTCAGTTTTACCACTTACTCACTCAAGGACCAATCTTTTAATATCCCTAGCCTCAGGTTCTTTATCTGCAAAATGGGAACAATAACACCTGCTCTGCCACCTGAAGAGTTACTGAGCAGATCAAATGGTATAATGGATGTGAAAGTCCTTTTAAAATAAAAGTTCTGTACAATTGCCAACCACTGTGACCATTCTTCATTCAAATAGTTTAATTTATGAACACTGAAGGGCAATGGTCATAGCAGGTTGATTTAGCAAAAGCTATGGGAACAGAACTGTAAGTGTCAACCTATGATTTAAAATGCAGATAACTGTGGTGACTAAATCAATGTTTTTCCTTCTCACTAAAAAAGAATGATCTCCATTTAGGGAAAAGAATATTAAATTCTGTATGACGTATACAAAATATTCAAAATAAATCTTTGCCAATTAAGAAAAAATATTGTGAATAAATATCAAGAAAAGATGTTTCTGAGTAGAAAAAAAAGTCTGCAAATAACAGGGAAGCTGCCCATTATGATGCACACACAGTGGCCAAGTTTCCTGATATTTGCGAAAATGTTCATGAAGTACTAGTGATTTGGCTCTTTGGGATGTATATATGATTGCGCTACATCACCTGCTTATTGGCAGGTAGGTCTGGCTGATCAGGCTATCATCCTATGCCATTGTACATTCCCAAAGAGAAGTTCCATTCTTTTGTCAAAGATAAATGATTATGTGAAGAATGATGCTGAAGAGTTCATCTTGGGTAAAAATAAATCGGAATCATTCTGAAGAAAATATGAATACAATGAGCATTTCTGAGAAGATGACAAACATTTTGTGTGATTAAAAGAAAGCTCGGCGACTTATTCAAAAATTTCCAGGAAGCTTGAGGCTTTGATAAAGAAAACAGTAATTGAAAATTAACCTCCCCCCCCACCAAAAAAAAAAGGTCCCTTGGATAACATACCAAGAAACAAAGGACAAAATTTGTGTTGGAAAACTATTCTCCCTTCATCTGCTTACTAATCCTGCTGTTTGTCATCAATTAAACCTCCCATTACCCTATTGAGAGGGAATATAATGTTGCTAAGGTCATGGACTCGGAAATTAGCCTGGGTTTGAATTCCAGCTTTGCCTCTTATGAGCTGTGTGATCTCATGCAAATTACTTAAATTCACTGTGCCTCAATTTCCTCACCTGCAAAATGGCCATATCATAGTCACATTAAAAGTTGTTGTCAGGAGTATACATATGAGAATCTAGAACAATCCCTAAAACGTGTGAGTGACTGCTGCTGTTCCCATTACTGCTCAAGCTGCTCAGATGCACCCAATCCAGTAAGGTTAGCTCTCTAACTGCTCTAGACCCTTCAAAGCCTGAAAGCACTCATATAATTGATACCCTAATCATCAACCTAGGCTCTCACAACTTCAACCTTCTGATATGTCCATTGAGTTGATTCAGTAACCTACACCATATCCCTTACCCGGTTTCTCCATTCCAACATATGGCCTGACTTAACTACTTCAATGAAACAAATATGAACTCTCTTACCTTTCCTTCTGTCTCCACCTATTTGTCTCAACCTTTCATGCTCTTTCTTCTATTGCAGAGATAATGCCTCTTCTCATTGCCAGGTGGAATGCTTTATTCTTCTTAAATTATGCCTCTAATTATAAACACTCCTATTTATTTTAAAGTTTGCGCTCTTAATTATCTTCTTTCTTCCAGGAATGTTAAGTCTCTATCTTTTCAATGGATTTTTCCATCCTGCTCACAAACATGGACATATTTGCCTTCCTGGAAAAGCTGTACCTATTGTCTTACTGAATAAGTGGCCTCCATTTCTCTACCTACTGCCTCTTTATCCTCACCACCCTACCTACTATCAAATCCTGGATGAAACAGGTTTTTTCAACAGTCAATAATAATTTCCTAATAGTAAAATACAATTGCTTTATCTCTTGATGACTAATGCCAACATTTGAAATCTCTCTCTATTCGTTTTTTAAACTTCATTTTCCCTTGACTTCTATGATATCTTCAAAATCTTCTCCAAGCATTTTGCTCCTTCTATTGTTTAATGAAGTACCTCAAACATAGAAATACAAAAATAATATTATGAACACTGATGTTACCACTACCCAATCCCATCAGATCTTAACATTTTGTCATATTGTATTGTGATATGTTGCTTTTCACAAATAAAACATTTTAGAGACACTTGAAGCTCACATAAAAAATTATTCTAAATTTGTGCTTATTTCCTTATATTTTATAGTATTTATTTATTTGTTCAGTAACTGCTTATTGAGTACCTTTTATATGTCAAACACTCTTCTAGGCACTGAGGATAATGTAGTGAACAGAAAAGACAAAAATCTCTGCTTCATGGGGCAATATTCAAGTGGGAAGACAAAAGAAAGTTATGTAAGTAAAATGTACAGTACATTAAGTACTGATAAGTACTAAAAATAAAAATATTAAACTAAGGAAAAGAAATAGTTTTTATTGAGGGGTTGAAATTTTGGATGAGGTAAAAGATTAGATAAGGTAGCTACATACACATTATATATGTCTATTTCCATAAGCAATATATATTGTTTCACATGACTTTTAACTTTATATAATTAATACCATACTGTCTATATCTTTCCACAACTTATGCTTTTTGCTCAACATCACATTTTGGCTTAATCATGTTGATTAAACACTATTTGTGAGAGATGCCACATAGAGACTAAAGATTCCAATAGCATACTCACAGCCCTTTTGACCAGAAATACCACCAAAGTACATAGTTAAAAATAATCATAGCTGCTAGAAAGTGAGAGGGAACTATGAGAAAGAAAGAGCCACAGTGGAGAAAATATCAACTATGTATCTCTGCCCAAATCTCTAGCCAATCTCTGAACCATACATGTACAGGGCTACATGCAAACAACAACAGGCTAACTAGGGATAAAAGAACTAAACTGAGACTTGAGCTGCCACCCAAGAGTTAGTTTATAGTTTATATCCCATTAAATTATTTACCTGCTTTTAAATAAATCAACACTCTTCAGAGGAAAATAACAAAATGCAGAGTCTGTACAATGTAGCATTCACAATGTCCAGGATACAATCCAAACTTACTTGACATATAAAAAAACAAGGAAATGTGACCCTTTTCATCACACCCATGCCAACACTTAATTGTTTTTTGACTTTTTAATAATGACCATTCTGACAGGGGTAAGGTAGTATCTCATTGTGGTTTTGTTTTCTTTTTTCTTTCCTTTTTTTTTTTTTTATAATTACAATTCTTCATCTTACTGGTAGTTTTTTATTTATTTATTTTTTTGAGACAGAGTCTCACTCTGTTGCCTGGGCTAGAGTGAGTGCTGTGGCATAAGCCTAGCTCACAGCAACCTCAAACTCCTTGGCTCAAGCGATCCTCCTGCCTCAGCCTCCCAAGTAACTGGGACTACAGGTGTGAGCCATCACACCCGGATAATTTTTTTGTTTCATTTTTAGTTGACTGGCTAATTTTTTCTATTTTTAGTAGAGACAGGGTCTCACACTTGCTCAGGCTGGTCTCAAACTCCTGAGCTCAAGCAATCTTCCCTCCTCAGCCTCCTAGAGTGCTAGGATTACAGGCGTGAGCCACCATGCCAGGCCCTCATTGTGGTTTTAATTTGCATTTCCCCAGTGATTAGTAATGTTGAGCATTTTTTTCATGTTTATTGGCCTGAACATGTACTTTCTACTTGAGAACTCATGCCTTTTTTAATTCTGAAAAACTATCTGTCATTATCTTTTTTATATTTCCTTCTCCACCCTCCCCACCCTTTTCCTGTTCTAGAACTCCCCTTTAATATTTCAGAACCTCTAATTCTATCCATAACTCTTAATCGCTTGTTCATGTTCCTTATCTTTTTACCTATCATGACACATTCTGAGTGAATTCCTCAGAACTCTCTCAATTCACTGATTCTGTTTGCGTCCAATCTGGTATGTATCCCAACTATTTAATTTTTTATTTTAATGATGTATATATTCATTTGCACATATCTAATTGCACTTTTTTATCTAGCCATCCTCATTTCATATATGCTTCATTTTTGCTCATTATTTTTGTTCCTCTTTATGGACTTTATTCCTTCATTTAATACCAAACATACTTCATTTAAGTTTGACAGCTTTCTCCATAAAAATAATTTTATTAATAGTGAACTCACATTCTCATAGTTTATTATTTTTTTCACTGTTTCTTGCCATTAGATTAATTTGTGGGATCTTGGTTTGGATATATCTTGTGTGACAGTCTTTTGTTCTTATTTTATTTTCTCTCTCTCTGTTCCTCTGTGCTCACCCTTCTCTATCTAGCAGTTTGTGGTTTGTTGGTTTGTTGGTTTCCACCTAACTCCCTGAACAACCAGTCCAGATTCGAATATTATATACTAGCAGATTAGAGTGTTAAATAGTCCTTGGGCAACTTGATACATTCTGAATCTGAAAGCAATATCTGTATCTTCCTGAATCTCTAGGATTACAGTGTTATGAAGCTATCTGTATCCCAAGAAGGAGCCGATAACAATATTTTTCAGACTCTTATCTTGAGGTGGAGTGGGGCTGAGACTAGGGGGAGACTTCAAGCAATAAGTGTTGCTCTAGTGCTTTTCTTATATGAAGCACTTTAGTACCCATTACAGAAACCAAATCCAAAATGCCATTGTCTGCTTTCAGCCTGGAGTCCAGAGACTTTGGGCATCAATTCTACTCAAAAATGCAAATTTTCTGGTACAAATTAATATTTATCTTATTTTGAGTTCAGCAATGTTTTATCTATCACTGCTATGAGTTCAAGGCTCAATGCATGAACGTACTGTCATCTTGGACATGTAGCATCTGATGATTTCTTCATCTTCTGCATCCTACCCCCAAAAATGTGAGTTGTTTATCAAAGGTTTGCCCTTGGAATTCTTATCTTTTTCTAACGTCTGTCTCTCCTTTGGATAACTTATCCACTCTTGTGCTTCAACTACAACTTACATGTTGAAGATTCTCAAATCTTTAAATTGTTTTTTATAACCGCCCGTCAGCCAAAGTTCAAGCTAACATTTGTAACTGTTTCATAGATGTTATGTCTAGATGCCCTATTAATACCTTAAACTCAGCACACATAAACCACGCATTATTTCCCTACGCCCACCGACACTTCTTCCTGATTTTATTTCTCATAATGAGGCTATCATTCTCACTGCCACTATTATTCAGACTGGAAATCTCAATGTCGTCTTATGCTCCCCTATGCCTCATCCATATAATCTAATCAGGCTTCAAGTCCTGTTTTTTTCAGAATCACCCCTGAATTCATTTCTTTCTTTCCATATTTTTTGCCATAACACTAATTCATTTCTTCTTGATCTCATATCTGAATTATTGAAATCCCTTCCCTAGTGGCTCCCTGGATGCTACTCTGCTCTGCTCTACTCCATTCTTCATGCTGCTCCAAGCATGATTTAGATTAAGCGTCCTAAAGCAATATGTACCATAGATTCTAGTGCCCTGAGCTGTAGTCAGATTTGTCACTGTGCCTTCCTCATCACTAAGTCTTTATTTATGCCATTCCCTCCCTACATTTCTACCTTTAAAGCCTACCTTTATTCTGCTCAATTACTACCTCAGCCATGAAGCCTTCTCTAATAAATTCACTCAGGAGAAATTTCTCCTTCATCTGAACTCTCAGTATGCTCTGCCTGAACCATTCATATGGCACTTGTCTACTATCTTATATCGTAATTATCTACCTACTGTCAGTCTCCTTGTGGACAGGGGTTATTTACATACCCACATAAGCTTAAAACAAAGTCATGCCTACAAGAACAGTGAAAAGAATATAAACTTTAAGATAAACTGTAACTTAACTCCTAGCTCTGCCACTGATTGACTTTGAACATATTAAATTTCTCTAAGTATTAAACCTGTCAAATACTGTGCCTGATACTCCCTCAGTTTCTTCTCATGTAAATTGTCTCAAAACAGTTCTTGCTGAAGGATCATAAAACATTCCTCCCAAAAAATATTCTCTCTCACAAATATAAACAGAAAAGTAGAAGAATCAGCCAGCTAGTCCTAGGAAGAGAAGAGTATGGACACACAGAAGGCAAATGAGGATACCTGAGTTGGGTCAATGATCACCATATAGAGATCCATAGACTGTTTCTTAGGTCCCTAAAACTCTGAGGACTATGAATGGCCTTCTCATTTCAGGCCTGTCTCAGCCTGTCATGGTTCCCATTCTTCCTAAGGCCCAGTATCTAAACCTTTCCCAGATAACCACTAAAGACAGCTGCTTAACTAAGATCCCTGTTTCCTACACACATAAACACACACGCACGCACACACGTATATATGTAGCAAATCTGCACACAGGAGATCTGCAATGCAAAGAAAGACCACAACTAACATCTGGACTGCCCTGACAGTAAACCCTACACTGCTACCAATAAATTTTGTTTCGATGACCACAAAGGGCCCAGCTAAAACTCCCAAATCTCTTTTATCTATCACATGGGTTTAATGGTGACTACCTAAAAAGGTGAGATGTGAAGATTAAATGAAATCCACATAGAAAGTGCTTGGCATGGTGCCTGGCACATAATAAGGCCAAATAAAATTAGGCCTCTTTTCTCCTTAAAGATAGTAAGAGAAGAATAGAAGGACAATGGGTGAAAAACACAGTGACTGTGCAGAACTGACCTACCATTAATCCATGCTGTCTATCTTGAACAGTGCCCAGAAATCATTTCACTTATTTCTTTTTGATTCCTTAGTGGTCTTATATCATTGTGTTCTGGACAATTTCCTATTTAAAATTTTTCTCATTCTCAAATTCTATTTCACCAAGAAATTGGATGTGATCCAAAATGAGTTCCCACATTTAGCCCAACACACACCTTTCTGTTTCATATTCATTTCTGCCCTCATGTCTGTGGGTACATGCTACAATCCTTTAACCTCTTGCCTATCTAAACACTATCTATTATTCAAAAAGAGAACTTTTCCTTCCTACATGGAAACATGCCTGGCTACTGCAACTGTTAATGATTTCCCTCTCCTCATACCATTCAGTGTTTATCGACTACAAAACTCAGAAAAATCCTAAACTGCCTTGGCATTATTCAATGTTTCACTATGCTGTATGCCTTGACAACCAAACTACAGGTAGTTACCCTGAAGCAACTCTGATAAGCTGCAGTGTCTGCCCCACACTGTCCTGGGAACATGCCATGGAAATCAGACAAATAGAACTCTCTACTCCAGTGTGCTCCTCAGTCTTGAGCCAATCATCTGGGCCTGATTATGTGATTAAGTTCTCCCAATTCCTACATATATTTTTCTATTCCTGCCCACATCATGCCCTTCCATAATTTATGCACCATACTGTAATCAAGGTTCCAGCCTTGTCTCTCCCAATATTGCCACTCCTCTAGCCTGAATGCCTGACTTCAACTTTCCTTGGCTTACTCGCCCCCTGGTTGCACTCATTCTTTTACCCAAGGTAACATCCCACCAGGTTGGCTTATCCCTATCCTGTAGGTAGCACCAAATCATAAGACTCCTGTGGCACACACACATACAAAGTCTTATGTTTCTATATACCCATATCATGAAAAACACAGCAGCCAAGCTTTTAATTGTTACTGAGAAGACATCAGTGAAAACGGTGGAGTAGAGACCTCTGAAAATTATCCTCCATAAAAGCAAAGAGAAAAATGGGCAAAAATTTGTCAAAATCAACTGTTTCAGAACTCTGGAAATTAACTAAGGGCTTGTAGCAATCCAGGCAGCATTTACTTACTCAAGAAAAATGGCTGAATCTTGGGAAGAACAGAGTTTCGTGGTGTTTTAATTTGCCCTAGTCCCATTCCACACTCTTCAGTCCTACTGTAGCCTTGACAACTAACAGGCTGCATTTGTAGTGAAAACTAGCAGCTGGCAGCCACTGGAGGTGGAAGAACCAGGCTGGGGCTTCTTTACAGCCCTGTTCCCAAAAGATTGCCATTATTTGATCTGTCTGATGGTTCCTGGAAAATCCCATTTTCAAGGTGGTCTGTATTTTACCTGACTTCAAGTTTGCCCAAGTGCAAATTCAAAAAGGCTTTTCCCAAGGCATTTGTCAAAAACAATTAAGGCAACTATTTAACTTTACAACTGCCTAGTGTGGTAGTTGGGGCAAATAATAGAATAACCAAAAAGCTTAAAGGGAAAAAACGAAAATGAAAAATGAGATATCCTAGGATTTTTGAAAAGCTCAAATATATTCCTAGGAATATAGGAGACCACTTACTTATATAGAGCTGCTCCCATTCCCAGGGATGGCCACATGCTAGGAAAACCTGAGAAGGCCTAAGCTCTCCCCTCTGGCTGACCTTAGGGCATTGCATTAACAGGAAGTGAGGGCTAAGACAGAGTTGTCAATTTCCTGCCTGAGATTTAAAGGCATGCCCCAACACATACACACAGACACAGAGATCCTTGGCAAAGACTGGAAAATTTATTGGCTCTAGGCAGTTAGGAAAATCTCCATCCAATAATTAGCTGATCACTAAGCTAAGCAAGCAGAAACTCAAAGAAACAAAGTATGAGCCATAGAATAGTAAAAAACAATCAATAGAAACTGGCCCTAAGAAATCATTGGACTTACTAGACAAAGATTTCAACCAGCTATTTCAAATATGTTAAAAGAAATAAAAGAAACCATATCTAAAGGACTAAGAGAAAGTATGATAACAATACCTCACTAAATAGAAAATATCAGTATAGAGATTAAAATTTTTTAAAGAACCAAAGAGAAATTCTGTATAGATGAAAATGACAATAACTGAAATAAAAAATTCACAAGAAAATCCCAACAGAAAATTTGATCAGACAGAATAAAACATCAGTGAATGAACTTGAAAACAGGTCAGTTGAGAATGTCCAGTCTGAGGAAGAGGAAAAAAAATGAAGAAAAATGAACAGAGACTTAGAGACATGTGGGACACCATAAAGCTTACCAACATAAGCATAATGGGAGGCTCAGAAAGGGAGGAGAGAGAGAAAGGTACAGAGAGAATATTTGAAATAATAATGACCAAAAACTTCCCACATTGGATGCAAAATATTTATATCCAGAAGGTCAACAAACCCCAAGTAGAATAAATTCAAAAAAATCCATGTCTAGACATATCATAATCAAACTGCCAAAAGCCAGAGACAAAGAGAATTTTGAAAGCAGAAGGAAAGAAGCAACTCATCACATACATACGATGCTTAATAAGATCAACAGCTTATTTTTCATCAGAAACCATAGAGACCAGAAATGGTGGGATGACATATTCAAAGTACTAAAAGGAAAAAAAAAAAAACCTGATGAATTCTATATCCAGCAAAACTATCTTCAAAAATGAAAGCAAAATTAAAACATTTCCAGATAAACAAAAATCTGAAGAATTCCTAAGACCATCCTAAAGTAAATATTAAAGGGAGTCCTTCAGAATTAAATGAAAGAACCCTAGAGAGTAACTCAATCCACAAGAAGAAATAAAAGGCAGAGAAAAGAAATTACATGGATAAGTATAAAAGAAAGTAAACATGTGGTTTTTGTTTGTAACTCTTTTTTCCTATATAATTTAAGAGACAACTGCATAAAGCAAAAACTGTAAATCTGTGTTGACATGAGGGTAAAATGAGTTAATAATGTAAAGCTCTTAGAAAAGTACCTGTCACATGGTAATTACTTAATAATGTTAAGTATCATTATTTTTATTTTTAACTATAGGGTGTGTATTTTTAACTATAGTCAGTGGGCATAACAGCTTAGCTAAATAAGGCAAATCAAACCTAATAATCAATGTGATAATAGATTTCACAGCCAAATAGCTTTCATTTCCACCCCAGAACATGGTAGGACTATTGGCAGAAACTGAGAGTTTGAGAGAAGTTCATCATGGGTCCTAGGAAATCTGTTTAGAAGACTCTGACCTTGAATGTATGGTGGAATATCCAAATATCTTAAAGAAATATGACAAAATTGGACTGGAGCTTGAATAGGAGGTAAAACCTCAAAATTATCATCATAAGAGTGATGGCTGAAGTAAAGGGATAATAGTAACTCCCTAAATAAAACAGAATTCATAGAGAATAGCAGTGTACCAAGGATTGAGACTTTAAAGAAACAAGAATTGGACAAAGCCAAAAAGCAAAAGTATAAATATTTTCTAAGGAGAACATCACTTGCCAGAAGGAAAAGAATAGTTGAACTTCTAATAGTGATGTGGCTTTTAAAATATTGCTTCAATGTAATTATTCCTATTAAAAAATTCTAAGGAAAAAGCTAAAATAAAAGATGCTATCCAGTCTACCTAGAAGAGTTTGCACATATGTTCTTCACTTGACTGTGCTCCTGAGATGTGATTTCACCTAGAAAAATGGCAAGAATACTTAAGTAATGCTTTAATATCTTTATCTCTAAATTAATCTTGACAGCTAAAAATTTTGGAAATAAGCCTATATCATTTGGCTCAGTTCGATAAAGAAGGGAATCCTATTTCCTCTGTTAATTATGGAGAACTGTAACCTTTATTCTCAATAAAATATTAATGGAAGTCATCAAATACAAGGACCAATTTCTGAAATGAAACCTGTTTAATGTCTGAGTCTTAGATTAATTCAAGAAACATTTACTGCTTCCTATTACTATGGGTTGAATGTCCCCTCCAAAACTCATGTTGAAATTTAATTGCCAATGTAACAATGTTGGCTGGGCATTGTAGCTCAGACCAGTAATCCTAGCACTCTGGGAGGCCAAGGCAGGAGGATCACTTGAGGTCAGGAGTTCAAGACCAGCCTGAGCAAGAGCAAGAGCCTGTCTTACTAAAAATAGAAAAAATTAGCCAAGCATGGTGGCCTGAGCCTGTAGATCCACTTACCCGGGAGCCTGAGGCAGGAGGATCGCTTGAGCCTAGGAATCTGTGGTTGCCGTGAGCTAGGCTGACACCACGGTACTCTAGCCCAGGTGATAAAGCTAGACTCTGTCTCAAAAAAATAAAACAAATAAATAAGAAAGAATTTAAAAAATGTAACAATGTTGAGAGGCAGACCTTCAAGAGGTGATTAGGGAATGGATTAATGCTGTTATCGTAGGCACAGGCTAGTTATTAATATCACAGGATTGGGCTCCTGCTAAAAGGATAAGTGTATCCCCCACTTGTTTCTCTCTCGCTTGCAGCATTGCCCCCTTTCACAAGTGCTCTCTTGCCAGGCAATGGCTTCTGCCATGTTATTCATGCAGCAAGAAGGCCCTTGCCAGATGCAGCCTCTCAACCTTGGAATTCCCAATCTCTAGAACAGTGAACAAAATAAACTTCTGTTGTTTACAAATTACCTAGTCTGTGGTATTCTGTTATAGCAGCAGAAAATGGCCTAAGGCACCTACTATGTACAATAGATTCTACTGCCCATTCTCTGGAACATCATCGTTTCTCCCCTCTGCGACCCTATATGTATAAACCTCACCATAAGCTGGCATGAGACTTATTATCTATTTTTCTTCATAGAATGCTCATATTTCAAGAAAACCAACATTCTGCCTCTTAATTCTCAATGAAACTGATTCTAACAAATCAAATTCACCAAAGGCCTGGGGGAACATTCCAACATTTTATCTTTTTTTAAAAGATACTTACAAAACACATAAATTATAATTATTTTCTCCCAGGCTCTTTAAAGCCATTTATATTGTGAAATATAGCACATAAAGGAACATATATAAAATATATATGTGCAGTTTAATGAATTATTATTTAAGTAGACACCCATGTAAGCACCACCCAGGTCAAGAAATAGAGGATTGCCAACACAACAAAAGCATTCAATTTACCGTTCCTAACTAAAACTCTCATCCTCACCCCAAAGGTAACAATTACCTGACTTTGGAGGTAATTGCCTTCATGATTCTTCTTATACAAGGGTGATTTTAAAAGAACATAAAATTATCAAAAATTTATTAGTCACTAGACTATATCTGAACACATAGTCAAAACCAATTTTTAAAGGAATTATGATTTTTAATAATTCTGCTAATGTTCCAAAGTAATCCCATAAAATATATCAATCCTGAGGTCTAATGTATCCCAAACCTCTTGTCACCAATGATGAAACTGTGGCTAGATGCAGTCCTTCATTTCTTCAGGAATGTATTCGGTGTTATAAACACAGAGTTCTCAATGTATCTCCAGAGATTTGAGTGATCATTCATCCATGGTCAATATTTCAAATAGAATTCCCAGTCCTATTCCATGTAAGGTGCTCATTAAGGAACCACTGGAAATGTGATGGAAATGAGGTAGAAAATGAAGTTATTCGAGATCGCCTGTGGCTATAAGTAGGCAAAAAATTACTTCCTTAGCTTGTTTGAATAGGTGATCCCTTTCATTATGTTTTCCATAAAAAGGGAATGGACCAAAGACTCATTGTGTGAATATTGATAAATATGAAGTGAAATCTATAATTTGATGCATACTACATATCCGTATATATAATATAGTTACTGTGCAATAAATTTTGAAGTGTTCACTTGTTTTTTAATCACCCTGTACCATTCTCATTAAGCATCTATCCCTAAACACTATATTTTAGTTTTTTCTTATTTTTTAACCTTATATAAATAAAAGCATATAGTATATATTCTTTTGGTCTTGCTCTATCCTTCAACATTGTTTCTGAAATTCATTCATGTTATTGCATGTAGCTGTCATTTGTTATTTTTTGTTACTGTATAGTATTCCATTATACAAATATACCAAAAACTTATTTCTCAATTCTTGGTGATAGATGTTTGAGTTATTTCAATTTAAACCTACCAAATATAATGCTACTATATGCATTAATACTAATGTCTCGGCTGGACCAGTGGCTCATGCCTTTAATCTTAGCACTCTGGGAGGCCGAGGCGGGTGGATAGCTCAAGGTCAGGAGTTCAAAACCAGCCTGAGCAAGACTGAGACCCCGTCTCTACTGAAAATAGAAAGAAATTAATTGGACAACTAAAAATATATAGAAAAAATTAGCCAGGCATAGTGACACATGCCTGTAGTCCCAGCTACTTGGGAGGCTGAGGCAGAAGGATTGCTTGAGCCCAGGAGTTGGAGGTTGCTGTGAGCCAGGCTGATGCCACGGCACTCTAGCCAAGGCAACAACGTGAGACTGTCTCAATAAATAAATAAAAAATAAAATAAAATACTAATGTCTCCCAATGTCTCTGTGGATATATTTCAGTTTAGCACATACTCAGGAGAGAAACTGCTGGTCACAGGGATGCCTCATCTTCAACTCTACTGCATCATACTGTTTGCCACATTGTTGTGTTAATTTACACTTCCACCAACTGTTCCACATCCTTGCTCATATTTGATATTACAGTCTTTTTAATTTAAGCCATTCAAGTAATTGTGTAGAAGTTTCCTTTTAATTTGTAATCCACTAATTACTGAGTTGAACATTTTTCATGTATGTGTGCATTTATTGCACATGTGGATATCCTCTCTATGAAGTTCCTGTTCAAGTCTTTTACCATTTTATATAGATTGCCTTTCTTTTCTCTACCAATGTGTAGGAGTACTTAATGTCATCTAGATACAAGTCTTTTGTCTGTTACATGTGCTGCACACCACTTTTATTAGCACTCTGTGGCCTTTGTACTCTCTTAAATTTACCTTTTGATGAAGAAAAGATCTTCATTTTATTGTCAAATTTGTCAGCCTTTTCCTGTACTGCGTAGTGCTTTTTATTTGTTTTTAAAAATCTTTCCCTAACCCAAAATTGTGATGATATTCTTCTACTCTCTTATAGAGCTTTACTGCTTTGCCACACACTTCATGTCTACAGTCCACATGGAATTGATTTTTGGCTATGGTATGAGATAGAAGTCAAGTTTCTTTTTCTTTTATTTGTTTTCCTCTTTTTATTATACATATATCCACTTCTTGCACACAATTTATTGAAAAGACTATCCTTAACCCATTGCTATGCAATAGCAGCTTTGTCTACTCAAGTGTCTATATAGTGGCGGCTCTATTTCTGGACTCCATTTTGTTGTGTCAATCCATTGTCTATTTTTGTGTTGATACCACAGTCATAATTACTGCAGCTTTAGAAAAAGGTCTTGATATCTGGAGTCCCCCATTGTTCCTGCTTTTCTTCAAGAGTGTTTTAGCTATTCTTCATCTTCAAATTTTCATAAAAATTTTAGAATCAGCTTGTTAAGTATACATACACACACTCAAGCACACACACAGAGTTTTGGGACTTTGGGATTATTTTAACTCCACAGATAATTTGAGGAGACAATTTGAAAAGAATCTGATATCTTTACAATATTAGGTTTTCCAGTCTATGAATCTAATGTCTCCCTTTACTTGGGTCTTCTTCCTTTCAAAAATATGTAATTTTCCACATAGGAGCATTATATATCTTTTCACAGATTTATTCCTAGAGTATTCAAGTTTTTTGATGCCATTGTAAATGGTTGCTTTTTAAATTTCATTTTGTAACTGTGTATGAGTGATATATGGAACTACAACTGGTTTTTATTTAATGATCTGGTGTCCCACAACCTTGCTAACTTATTCATTAATGCTAATAATATATCTGTACATTTTTTGAATTTTCCTATATATACAAAAGCATGCTCTCAGCAAATAGTGATAATTTATTTCTTTATTTCCAATTTGTATTTCTTAACTTCTTGCATTGGCTAGGACTTCTGGTACAACACTGAAGGAAATTAGAGTAGGCATCTTTGTCCTTTTTTCAATCCCAAAAAGAAACCTTTCAAAGTGTCACCATTAAGTGTGATGTTTCCTATTGGTTTTATGTAGAAACCTTTTTATCAGGTTAAGGAAGTTCTTTTATATTCTTAATTTGTTAAGAGTTTTTTTATCACGAATAGATGTTGGTTGTTATCAGACAAAACTACAAACGATGTAGTTTTACTACATCTATTGAGATAATCATATGATATTTTTCTGATTTAATCTTTTAATATAGTGCATTACATTGATTGATTTTTTTCCCAATATTAAACAAGTATTTCATTTCACGAATAAATCCAACTGGATCCTCATACATTATCCTTCTTATATAGCTGAATGAAGTTCGTTAATATTTTATTTAGATTTTTTCACTTTTGTTCATGAGTGAGATTGATCTTGTCCTATAGTTTTCTTTTCTCATAGTATCTTTGAGATCTAATTTTGGTTTCAAGGCAATTCTAGCCTTATAAAATAAGAGCTCCCTCTTTTCCTATTCTCTGGAAGAATTTGTATTAAATTGGTGCTTCTCTGGTAAGGCCCTCGCATCTTCGATAATCTTCCCCACAAATTCTAGCTGTCTCCACCTCCATGAACTCCGATTTCTGTGTTCTCAATTTTGTAAGGCCACCAGGCTCTTGCTGGGGATGCCCCTCCCTGCAGGGCAATTATAGTATTCACCTAGCTTGTTCCCCTTCTCATAGGAATTGCAGACTGGACTGCCTGTTGAACAATGTCTGAAAGTAGCTTTTTGATGTATTCTTTCCAGTTTTCTGGTTTTTATCATGAGATAAAAACTTCTAACCCTGTTATTCTCACATGGTCAGAGGTGGAAGTTTACTTTTAATTTTATTTTTGTCGTCTCAGGTTTTAGTAATTTGTTTTGGCTTCCCCAATATCTTTTCCCCATTTTTTGGTTACAACACCCTGATTTTACTCTGGGGAACCATCCTATCCCCCATTTCATGTAGTCAAAATGGGACTGTTTATCAACGGGCCCACCCTCCCTGACCAAGAGATAATGACATAACTCAAAACATTCTCCAGACTCTCCCTCTCCTAAGAATCTGAAACACAAATTCGGTGATACAAGGATAAAATGCTAAACTCACCCATTCCAATTCATTCCTAAAGAGATTAGCCATTAGCCCTTATACAACATCAATATTAGCTGGTGAATCCTATTAAAAAGAGCCAATCTGAACACATCAGAAAACAAAAAATTGATCATCAAATCTTCTCTCAACCTAAGATGTAAAGATATATTATTTTCAACTCTTCCACTACAAATATGTAGACAAAAAAAGGAAGATCAAGGTTCCTCCTAAGAGAGGAGTTTTAAACGTCTTTAATAGTTTAGAAAAGAAATGCCTCCATCCAGACTGGAAAAGGAAGGAACTGCTTCCTCTAAGAAGGTGGTCTTGATCTAAAAGTGTTCATCTATCAAACTGACAAAAAATTTTTTTTCAAGCAATGCCATCCATTATTGATAAGTTGTAGAGTAATGCACACTCACATGCATCACTGACTGGAATATGAATTGCTGCAAACTCTTTTGGAAACTAACCAGGCAATATTATGTATATATATATATACACTTTATCAGAAATTCTGTTTTGTAGAAATGTATTCTTTAGAAATAAAAGCACAAATACCCAAAATACATATACATAGCTGTTTCTTTCAACTTTGTCCAAACTAACAGAAAGAAGGAAGGAAGGAAGGAAGGAAGGAAGGAAGGAAGGAAGGAAGGAAGGAAGGTTGGTTGGTTCTGCATGTCCAACAAAAGGAGAATGACTGAATATGTTGTAGTATATTCATGCTATGGAATATTAACTTTTAAACAAGAATGAGCCAACACTACTGAACTATACACTTAGAAATGGTTAAGATAGTAAGTTTGTTATGTATTTTCTACCACAATTTTTAAAAGGAGGAAAAAATGCAGATAAGTCATATCCATACACCATGATCTGGAGAAATGGTTAGTTAGACACGGAAGCATAGAAAGAGGAGTGTCACATCACTACCAATATCCTGGTCCAGGAACTCAAACTGCCTGGTCTTGGTAAATCCTTTTATGAAAGTAGATCTATCAGATGACCTTAGCCTAGTTACAGCAAGCATTCTAATTATATAATTAAGTCCTTTGTTTTTATTTTCATGGTCATCAAAAAACTTCTCTTTATAACTTGCCTATAAAAAGTGGTGTAGCCAAATGATGCCAATACTCAGTTACCTTGACATCTGTGTTTCTTCTCATTGTAAATTAATAAATTGGCTTTTTAGTTTTAAAATACATACCAAAAAATGGACTCTGTCTAAAGGCATCGCTTCCTCCCCACCAACCATCCTCAATCATCACACACACATATACCCCCAAAGATCTCCCTGCTTTCTCCTCTTCAACATTCTAAAACTCATAAACTTTCTAAAAATCAGATTCTTCTCATGTGTGGCAGAGAAACTCAGAATTGGGGGAAGTAGAAGATGAATCCATAAGAAAGCAAATTCATGAAACTGGTCAGTACTTACTTAAAGAGAAAAAGACAATTGGGGGCCAGGTGACAAGAACCCTGAGTTCTGCTCTTTCCATATTGAATTAAAAAATCAACCACAGCCAGGTGTGGTGGCAAGCACCTGTAGTCCCAGCTACTTGGTAGGCTGAGGCAGGAAGATAGTTTGAGCCCAGGAGTTGGAGGCTACAGTGAGCTATGATCGTGCCACTGCACTCCAGCCTGGGTGACAGAGCAAGACCCTATCTCTAAATAAATAAATAAATCTCATAAGGCTATATAGCTGGCATAGATAACAAATGATTTGTCTGATGAATCTGGGCAAAGTAAATTGAAAATCTTCTGGAAAGGATTCTTTATTCTAGATGCCATTAAGAACATTCCTGGCCAGGCGCGGTGGCTCATGCCTATAATCCTAGCACTCTGGGAGTCCAAGGTGGGTGGATCATTTGAACTCAGGAGTTTGAGACCAGCCTGAGCAAGAGTGAGATGCTGTCTCTACTAAAAATAGAAAGAAATTAATTGGTCAACTAAAAATATATATACATATATATAAAATTAGCCAGGCATGGTGGCGCATGTCTGTAGTCCCAGCTACTCGGGAGGCTGAGGCAGAAGGATCACTTGAGCCCAGGAGTTTGAGGTTGCTGTGAGCCAGGCTGATGCCACGGCACTCTAACCAAGGCAACAGAGTGAGACTCTGTCTCAAAAAATAAAATAAGAAAAAAAAAAGAACATTCCTGATTCATGGAAGAGGTCAAAATATCAACATTAACAAGAGTTTGAAAGAAGTTGATTCCAACCCTCATGGATGACTTTGGGGGGTTAAAGAAAGACTTCAGTGGATGAAAGAACTGCAGATATGGTAGAAATCGCAAGAAAACCAGAAGTAGAAGTGGAGTGTGAAGATGCGACTGAATTGCTGCAATCTCATGGCAATACTTGAACAGATGAGGAGTTGCTTCTTATGGATGAGCAAAGAAAAGTGGTTTCCTGAAATGAAATCTATTCCTGGTGAAGATGCTGTGGACACTGTTGAAATTACAACAAAAGATTGAGAATATTACATAAACTTATTTGATAAGGCAGCAGCAGGGTTCGAGAGGATGGACTCCCATTTTGAAATAAGCCTACCGTGGGTAAAATGTTATCAAACAGCATCGCATGCTCCAGAGAAATCGTTTGTGAAAAGAAGTGTCCGTTAATGCAGCAAACTTCATCATTGTCTTAAGAAATTGCCACAGCCACCTCAACCTTCAGCAACCACCACTCTGATCAGTCAGCCGCTGTCAACACCGAGGCAAGACCCTCCACCAGCAAAGAGGTTACGACTCACTGCAGGCTCAAATGATCATTAGTATTTTTTAGCAATAAATTATTTTTAATTAAGGTATGTACATAGTTTTTTAGACATAATGCTATTCCATACTTAATAGACTACAGATAGTATAAGCATAACTTTCATATGTGCTAGGAAACCAAAAATTCATATGACTCACTTAGTTGCACTATTCACTTTATTGAGATGATCTGAAATGGAACCCGCCTGTATATTAGACATTTTTTTCTGCCTTACTTCCCTACCCACCCATAACAATTTGCCTCAACAAGCCCAACTCCCACTTCTCCCCGTCCTCTCACGTAAGAAAGAAAATGGAGACTATTAACACATTTCGGGTACAAAGTAGGCCATGGTGAATGCTAAGACTAGAATGAACCCACAGGCTTGGCAAGGTGGCTCATACCTGTAATCCCAATACTTTGGGAGGCCAAGGTGGGAGAATCGCTGGAGGCCAGGAGTTAGAGACCAGCCTGGGCAGCATATCAAGACCCTGTCTCTACAAAAAATTAGCCAGCCATGGTAGCATGTGCTTGTAGTCCCAGCTACTCAGGAGGCTGAGGCAGGAGGATTGCGTGAACCCAAGAGTTCGAGGCTGCAGTGAGCTATGATCAGGGCACTGCACTCCAGCCTGGGTGACAGAGCAAGACCCTGTCTCTAAAATAAATAAATAAATAACCTACACTCTGTCTCTCACAAAAACTGTATGGCCTTGAGAAAGATCCAAAACTATCCCAGCATACAGGAGATAATTCTTCTAAGACCTCTTTCAAGACCAGTCCAAATGTCACATCCTCCATAAACGAAGACATTCTGCTTGATTTTCTATCCCAGCTCCCAGCTAAATAGTCTTTCTTTAGCCTTTTATATAATAAGCCATTTTATTCCTTGTTCTTTTATAATATTTATCATATTTTATCTTGGATTATTTCTTACATTTTACCTTTTATTCTAAAACTAAAACTGGAAGATTGGACATTCTACCTCATCTAGTCTCCCATTTTATTTTAGGCTAATGACGCACTCTGATATACATCTTTGTATCCTCACAGAGTGTCATGCCTTGTGATACATACAGCAGCAGCTCACTCAACACAATACAGACACATGTCAGTGGTAGTTCTTTTCATTAACTGATGAGGAAGAAGATAAAATGGATGGAATTTGGAGTCAGAAGACATGGATTCCAGGACAGGCTCTACCACTCACTGAACACAGACTTTGGGCAAGTCACTTAACCTCTCGAACCTCGGTCTTTTCATCTGCATGTCTTATTCATTTTTATATCCTCAGGTGCTAGACACCTAGAAATACTGAATTAAGCACATGAGTAAATAAAAAATGTATGTGAAAATGACATGCAAACTGTTAAGCCCTATTATATATGTATATATATATGTGTGTGTTTGCGTGTGTATGTATGTATATATACACATACATATATATGAAGTAAGGAAAAGAATATAATAAAAAATCTTCCTTGGAAATATATATAGTCCCTTTTGCCATGTAAGGTGACATTTGACAGGTCTGGGGAATTAGGACCTGGACATCTTTTCAGAGTGGGAGGGCAGACATTATTCTGTCTACCACATACCCTTACACATTTAGAGTAGAAAAATTGTGTTCTTTTCTTCGCAAAGCTGTTCTGAAGTTCATTTTTAAAACTAAGGCATAGAACAGGTGGATGGAAACGTCTCAGGCATTTTGCAACCTCCTGGGATATGTGTGTGACATTTGGCCAATAATGAACCTCCCTGTCAGAGACACATCTATTACATACCTTGTATTATTAAGAGCCAGAAGATAAATAGATATAGATACAGACACTGAATTCCGAATTCATAAATTAATATTAATATGCCCAGTCCGGGGAAATTTTAAAAATATATTAACTTCATCTAAAGTTAAAGTTTTCCCCTCCTCCAGAAAAGCAGCATGTTGGCCTTTTCAGTTTCCAGCCTGGCGTGTCCATTTCTCATCCCTTACTTACCAGGTCACACTCGGCTCCCCCAAGATTGAAAGGGGGAGGCAAGGCCAGACTGAGAAGAGTTAGGTGAAAGAAAGGTCTTGATTCACACTCTTTGGAAATCTCCCTCTAATGCTCTCTGAGTATGGCAAGAGCATAAAGCTAACTTTCTCTGTGTCTTTCTTTGACATTCACTCACCAGCAGTTCCCTCGACACAGGTAAATATATCTATTCGGGAATGTTCTCATAGAAAATTCCTCCCTAATGGCATCTGGGAGTATACCTCCTCTTCTTCCTACTGAGGTCTCCTCAGTTCTCCAGATGACTATTTTTAGGCAGACTCTTAAGACAATGCCATGTGTCCTTTGCTCTCCCTCCAGAAGCACTCACTCAGTCTACAGTAACACACCCCTCACTGCGCTATTGGGAGGAGCGCCTCGACTTGCTAAGCCCAGCTCTCTACTCATTGAAAGCCCCTGGCAGGCAGCTCCACACACAGCCTGTCATCCTTCAGGTGATTTAGGTGCAGAAACCCCAAGCTCCAGGATACATACATGAGGCTCCCTGAGTGATTCCATTAAAGCTCCTCTTACTAGCCTTTAAGTGAGGGACAAGTGCCCACACCCCGTCCCTGGGGGAGCAGAGGACTCACCACCCCAACATCTGTCTCCATATAGTCCCTTCACATTTCCAACAATACTTCTGGGCCTCTCTAATTTCTTTTATAGGCTAGAGGTAGTTTGTCTGCTAAAGGTTGCAAAACCAGTTTCCCTTTGCAAATACTGCTTCATGCTCTTGGAACTCACTTTAGACTTGAAACTGGTTAGCACCTTTATCTTGGAGTCTGGGCCAAAACCGAGGCAAAATAAATCAATTTTAACATTCTATTGCCTATATTTCTTTGTATAAAATTATTCTGTTTCCTGCATTAAGAATATAATTTCATACGGGCAAGGACCACATTTGTTTTGTTTAAATGACAGACAATAAATACTAACAAATCAACAAACCTTCCTAACTCTCAAGAATCCCAGAAACTATATTAATTTTTCACATTTGTGTGCTATTTTCAGACTCCTCCAGAATATCTCTGCAGTATGGCTATATTAAAATGTTGGCAAAAACATGAGTATGAGATTCACCAGAAAAATCTATACACTGAATATAATCTAAAGTAAAACATTAAACAAGCAACTTTTGTTCAATCCAACAAATATTTATTGAGTACCTTCTATACGCCAACTGCTGTGCTTGGTACTGGTATATAGTGATGAACAAAACAGCCCAAAACTGGCCTTCATGGAGCTTATAGTCCAACAGGGCAGGCACACAAAAATACTTACTACAAATTTTCAATTTTGCATAAATATGGTGAAGAAAATGCACAAAGTGTGTTGGTCAAGAATAACAGAAGGAAGCAGGGAGACCTACTTAGATAGAGTGGTCAAGGGGGGCTTCTCTGAGCAAATAACATTCAAACTGAGCCCTGAAGACAAGCAGCAGCCCCTGTGGGGTTGAGGAGAGGAGAGTAGAAGAGTCAGAGCAGAAGCCAAGCCCCTGGGATGGCCCTTAGTCTGGGTTGGGAGCAGAAGTGGGATAAGAGATGGGGGACGGAGGTCTTCGTGCTTTTTACTACATTCATAATCTTCATTTTTTTAAACAAAAAGCTACTGATGTACCATTTCATAATTTTTAAATGTTTACTTTGATTTGGAATTGGATACTATATCTTGGTTCTAATTTTTCCTGAACCTGGAGATAGAAAATCTGTCACCCCGGCCCCACCCAACAAGGAGAACAAACCTAACACATGCATCTACGACGTGCTGGGCTCCTTATTTATGTTATATCTTTAATCCTCAAACCAACCCTGTGAAGTTAAATTGAGGAAGAGAGAAATGAAGTAATTTGCCCAAACTCACAATCCTAAGAAGTGGCAGAACTGGGACTGAAATTCTGGTCTGTATAAACTCTTGCATCATGAGATTTATTTTATTTTTTTTTATTTAAATTTATTTTCCTTTCTTATTTTTGTTTTTTTACTTTTTTTTCACATGAAGAACTTCATTCCTTGCTACATCATGAGATTTAAAATGTGAAGTAATGTTAATATTTGAAAAGCCCTGAATCACCGATAGGAAGTCTGGCATCTTGCATTCAAATTTCTAAAATCTGCCTCTGCAAATTAGAATCCCAAGCAGCCACAACAATTGGTTCAATGGGTGATTTTAAATACAAATTTTATTTTCAAGTAGGTAGGGATGACAAGTGAAGAAATTTTTCAATTTATTAAAGTCTGAAATATACCAAATGATGTACATTATAAATGTCTGCAGGATATAATAAGGTAATATTTGGGCTTCAAAGTCATAGCCAGGCATAGTGGCTCAAGCCTGCAATCCCAGCAATTTAGGAGGCCAAGGCAGTTGGATCACTTGAGCCCAGGAGTCTGAGACCAGCCTGGGCAACATAGAGAGACCCCATCTCCAAAGAAAAAAAAATTGGAAAATTAGCTGGGCGTAGTGGCACACACCTATAGTCTCAGCTACTTGGAAAACTGAGACTCGAGGATTTCGTGAAACCAGGAGTTGGAGGTTACAGTGAGCTATGATCACACCACTGCACTCCAGCCTGGGCAACAGAGCAAGACCCCATTTCAAAAATAAATAAATAAATAAGTCATGAAACTTTTAACATTTATGGCCAACTACAGAAATCTCCATAATTCACCAACCTCAGAAAAGTTTACTAGCTTGTTCATATTAATATTTACCAAATCCTGCTTAATTAGAGATGGCTTTTTCGGGTATCTATAGCCTGTGTAAACTCTTAACCTTCACAAACTTCCAAGTCTACCAGCTTTAGTTTGGCTCTTTGGGAAACTAAAAAAAAAACACATTCCACCTAGTTCATGTAAAAGATATTTATAAAGGTTATACCTCGAGTGATAGGAAGAATATCGTAGATATTCACAAACAGAAGCCGAAGTACAGGTGTGGGCTGGAAGTAGTCTAAATTTAAGCAGTGGAAGTTCATGAACTAGCACTCTTGCTCTGCTGCTAACATGATGCTCCTACACTCTTTTGCTCCTCTTGCTGCAGAATTTTCTGCTTTCTCATAGTGTCCGCTCTGTCTAGAGTTGGCTTTCATGGGGCCTCTTGCAGCCTCTCCAGCTACTCCACATTCTGGCCTTTGAGATTCACCTCCCACTGTTTGTTATATAATGCTACCCATGTATCTAAGTTTTCTCTTCTTCTCAAATATATTACACTGAAAGAAAAGACATACTTCTGGTAACCACATTGATTTTATGAGTAGAATATGCTGCTACAGTTTGAGCATCACTAATCTGAAATGCTCCAAAATCCAAACTTTCTGAGCGCCAACATGACACCACAAGCAAAAAATTCTACACCTGACCTCATGTGACGGCTCAGAGTCAAAATGCAGTCAAAACTTTGTTTTAAACACAAAATTATTTAAATTGTTGTATAAAATCGCCCTCAGGGAAGCTTTGCACAGTGGCTCATTCCTGTAATTCCTCTGGAGACTGAGGCAGGAGCATTGTTTGATCCCAGGTGTCTGAGGCTGCAATGAACTATGATTGGGGCACTGTACTCTGGCCTGGGCAACAGGGTGAGATCCCACCTCTGAAAAAGTAAAAATAAAAATTGCCTTCAGCCTGTGTGAATAAGGTATATATGAAACGTAAATGAATTTCATGTTAAGACTTGGGTCCTATATCTGATTATGTATATGCAAATATTCCAAAATCCAAAAAAAAAAAACCAAAATCAGAAAATATGTCTTATCCCAAGCATTTTAGATAAGGGATACTAAACCCATACCTCTTTTTTTTTTTTTATTTCAGCATATTATGGGGGTACAAATATTATATTACGGTTATGTATATTGCCCATGCCCCCCTCCCCCCTCGAGGCAGAGCCTCAAGCATGATAAACCCATACCTCTAACAAGGCTGTATCATTTTATATTCTCTAATCTCAAGGAAGAAGTTCTCTAAAGATTAAAATCTACAATTTTCTCTTCCTGACCTGAAAATTCTTACAATCCCCTAAAGATGGGGTGAGAATACCAATCCTCAAGAAGAAGTCAATGCAAGTGTCCTAGGGACTGGAAAGATAGAGAACCAGACTGGGAAGGGTGAGCGGGGGTCTGCGGAGGACAGACAGAAGTGGTTAAATGGTACAAATGTACAGTTAGATAGAAGGAATAAATTCCATGGTTGATAGCCCAGTAGAGTGACTATAGTTAAACAAACATGTATTTTACCCAGGAGATGGACACCCTAAATATCCTGACTTGATCGCTACGAATTATACACCTGAAACAAAATTTCATATGTACCTCATAAATTTGCACAAATAAAAAAGAAATACAGGTCTCTGGAGAAATTTGTTCCAGACTTCCCATGTGGGATGAGACTAAGAAGTATTGCTTTGTCCCTGCAAGGAGGCTGTGGTAAGAAAGACAGAAACATCTGGGAAACACTCATTTGTATCTCTGGGACATAGGCATACAGTATACAGTCACTGAAGGGTCAGAATTGGTTGACAGTCCTAATCCTGTGGCTTATTTTCTATCCATAACTCATTAACAATAGGCTGACTTTTAGTAATTTCTAATGAACGGACAAATGTTATGTCTGGATACCTGATTATTACTACAAGTATTTTCCAATTTCTTAAACAGTTTAAAGATGGAAATGTATTTTGTTGTTGTCTACAAATGAATTTAGCCCATGTGGCAGAGATCCTCCTCCTGGTTCCATAAAAGCGGTATGTAACGCTCCTCTGGGAGTAGGTAAGTAGGCTATAATGTACAGGTGTGTGAAAGTATACTCTATGACATTTGCACAATGAGGCAATCACCTAATGATGCATTTCTCAGAACTTATGAAGAAATGCATGACTGCAAAACTAAATACAGTGTGGTTCCTTGGACTGAATCCTAAAATGAAAAAAGAACATTAGTAAAAAGAATTATGAGGTACAAATAAAGCCTGAAGTTCAGTTACTAGTGATGTACCGATTTTTGTTTCTTAGTTTTGGCCAGTGTCCCATGGTTTTGTAAGGTGTTAACATTAGGGAAAATTGGGTAAGGGTATACAGACATTTTCTACCTCATTTTTGCAACTTTTCTGTAGATCTAAAATAACTCCAATCTAAAAATTTAACTTCCCAATTTAGGAGTGTATCTTTCATAACAAATAGCCAGGTTTCATCCAATCACAAGCAGCCAAGTTTCAGCCAGTCACAGGCAGCCAACTGATTAGACCTTGCCCAAACAAGACAAATGCCTCGTCACATCCTATCCAAACAAGGTAAACACCAAGCGGTAACCAAGCAAATAATTTCTCTACTTTGTCTCCTATAAAAGCTCATTGCTCACAATGTTGGGTGGAGCTCCCTGAACCTCTTCTGGCTCTGAATACTGCCCAATTCATCAATCATACTTTGCCCAAAT
The DNA here is from genome assembly GCA_008086735.1 of Cheirogaleus medius. NCBI lineage: Eukaryota > Metazoa > Chordata > Mammalia > Primates > Cheirogaleidae > Cheirogaleus > Cheirogaleus medius. Next base: position 8,773,288 of record VBSM01001979.1, read on the forward strand.
AAACTCATATAGATATATATTTTGCCATTGTGAGATTTTTTTTTCTTCAGAAGACCATCAGGTCTGTTCTACTCCAGAATGCATTAGTGAATAATGCTCATTTTCCTCAAGATTGTGAGAAAAGATGAGGGAAAGATTTTAAACCATCACATGCCACATGAAAAACTTAAATCTCCATGAAATAGTTCTGTTCTTCCTCAAAATCTCTCTAGCTGTGTTAACACTCTCTTTTCCTGATACACATTTAGTGTTCTATTTATCTATCGTTGCATAACAAACTAGCCTAACAGTGGCTTAAAACAAATATTTTATTATAACTCACAATTTTGTTGGTCAGAAATTTGGGCAGGACTCGGCTGGGTAATTTTTTCCCTCCACATGGCATCTGAGGTCACTGGATCATTCAGCTGGCGGATGGGATGATCTGGAGGGTCCAAGATGGAATCATTAACATGTCTGACACCTTGCCAAGGATGACTGGAAGGCTGGGCACAGCTTGGATTTGGAACCAGTTTGCCTACACACAGCATCTCCACAAGGGTGGCCTCCAAATAGCTGGACTTCTTACATGGCAGCTCAGAGATCCCAGAATGTTACAAAAGATAGGAAGTGGAGGCCACCATTCTCTCAAGGCTTGTGCCAAGAAACTAACAGAGTATCACTTCTGCCATATTCTATTCATCAGAGTTGTCATAGAATCTTCCCAGATTCAAAAGGAGGAGATATAGACCCTACCTCTCAATGGAAGAAGTGTCAAAGAATTTGTGGTCATCCTTAATCTTTCACACCAAGTATAGAATTCACATTGCATACTTATTTGTCTGATGAATGAGTAAAGAGTCTCTGCCTTCAAAAAACTAGTTTATTATCTAGCCCAAAAGACAGAAAAGTAGACAATTATTAAACTACAGAAATATATCTTATTGTGTAAAAATGATTGTTTTGCTTTCATTACCGGGAATTGACTGAAAATAGAATTACCTTTGACTCATAGGATAAACTCATGGGATTTTATCTGATTCTTTAATTCAAGATGGGCCTTGAAATGGTTTCTTTTTTTTTTTTTTTTTTTTTTTTTTTTTTTTTTTTTTTTTTTTGAGACAGAATCTCACTCTGTTGCCCAGGCTAGAGTGCCATGGCATCAGTGAGCCACTGTGCCTGGCCTGAAATGGTTTCACTTTAAGAATATTTTCTATATTAGCACTACTAAGTTAAAATAAGGTAGGTTTTTTTCCCTTTAATTCTAAACGTAAGAGTTAATATGATATGTTAAAAGGTGTTGAGTGTGCCAAATTTTTTTTGGAAACTATAGGAATAGCTATTTGAATGACAAAAATAAAATTTTAAAGAGGAAAAAGAAAGTGGACAATACCAGGTGCTGAGAAGGATACAGTGCAACTGAAACATTGCTGGTAGGAACGCAAAATGACACAACCATTCTAGAAAAACACTTGGGAAGTTTCTTATCATGTTAAAGACATATCAACAATCTCTCCCTCCTGGAACAGGAGTCAACAAACTATTTCCATAAAGGGCCAGATAGGAAATATTGTAGGCTTTGTGAGCCATACACTCTATCAAACTAGCCAACTCTGTCATTGTAGCATGAAAGCCACAATAGATAATTTGTAATTGAATGGGCATGGCTGTGTTTCAATAAAACTTTATTTATAAAAACAGGCAGTGGGCTGGATTTAGCCTTTAGGCCTAGAGAAATTAAAATTTATGTCCACACAAAAAACCTGTATATGAAGGAGCATGATTGCTGGATCTTACGGTAAAAATATGTTCAGTTTTGTAATAAACCACAAACTGTCTTCCAAAGTACCTATGCCATTTTGCATTCCCACCACAGTGAATGAGAGTTCCTGTTGCTACACATCCTTGCCAGCATTTGGTGTTGTCAGTGTTCCGGAGTTTGGCCATTCTAATCAATATTTAGTGAAATCTCAGTGTTGTTTTAATTTGTATTTCCCTAATGACATAAGATGTGGAGCATCTTTTCATATGCTTATTTGCCATCTGTATATTTTCTTTGGTAAGATGTCTGATAAGGGTTTTGGCCCCCTTTTTAAATTAGGTTGTTTGCATTCTTTTGTTGAGTTTTAAGAGTTCTTTGTGTATTTGGGATAATAGTCCTTTATCTGGTATGTCTTTGGCAAATATTTTTCCCTGTCTGTGACTTGTCTTTTCATTCTCTTGACAATGTCTTTCACAGAGAAGAAAATTTTAATTTCAATGAAATCCAGATGATTCTTTCAGGGATCATGCATTTGATGTTATATCTAAAAAGTGATTGCCGAAAAAGCCCAGACAAGGAGAAAATGGCGGCAGGGGTCGAAGCGGCGGCCGAGGTGGCGGCGACAGAGATCAAAATGGAGGAGGAGATCAAAATGGAGGAGGAGAGCGGCGCGTCCGGAGTGCCGACAGGCAACGGGGCTCCGGGCCCTAAGGGTGAAGGAGAACGACCTACTCAGAATGAGAAGAGGAAGGAGAAAAACATAAAAAGAGGAGGCAATCGCTTTGAGCCATATGCCAATCCAACTAAAAGAGCCTTCATTACAAACATACCTTTCGATGTGAAATGGCAGTCGCTTAAAGACCTGGTTAAAGAAAAAGTTGGTGAGGTAACATACGTGGAGCTCTTAATGGACGCCGAAGGAAAGTCAAGGGGATGTGCTGTTGTTGAATTCAAGATGGAAGAGAGCATGAAAAAAGCCACAGAAGTCCTAAACAAGCATAGTCTGAGTGGAAGACCACTGAAAGTCAAAGAAGATCCTGATGGTGAACGTGCCAGGAGAGCAATGCAAAAGGCTGGAAGACTTGGAAGCACAGTATTTGTAGCAAATCTGGATTATAAATTGGCTGGAAGAAACTGAAGGAAGTATTTAGTATGGCTGGCATGGTGGTCCAGGCAGACATTCTTGAGGATAAAGATGGGAAAAGTCGTGGAATAGGCACTGTTACTTTTGAACAGTCTACTGAAGCTGTGCAAGCTATATCCATGTTCAATGGCCAACTGCTATTTGATAGACCAATGCACGTCAAAATGGATGAGAGGGCCATACCAAAGGGAGATTTTTTCCCTCCTGAGCGTCCACAACAACTTCCCCATGGCCTTGCTGGCATTGGCATGGGGTTAGGGCCAGGCGGGCAGCCTATTGATGCCAGTCACCTGAATAAAGGCATTGGAATGGGAAACCTAGGGCCTCAGGAATGGGAATGGAAGGCATAGGATTTGGAATAAATAAAATGGGAGGCACGGAGGGACCGTTTGGTGGTGGTATGGAAAACATGGGTCGATTTGGATCTGGGATGAACATGGGCAGAATTAATGAAATCCTAATTAATGCACTGAAGAGAGGAGAGATCATTGCAAAGCAAGGAGGAGGTGCAGGTGGAGGCAGCTGTTCCTGGAATTGAGAGGATGGCCCTGGCATTGACCGCACTGGCGGTACTGGCATGGAGCGCATGGGTGCAGGCCTGGGCCATCGCATGGATCGGGTGGGCTCCGAGATCCAGCGCATGGGCCTGGTCATGGACCACATGGGCTCTGTGGAGCACATGGGCTCTGGCATCAAGCACATGGGCCCGCTGGGCCTCAACCACATGGCCTCCAGCATTGAGCGCATGGGCCAGACCATTGAGCGCATGGGCTCTGGTGTGGAGCGCATAGGCCCTGCCATTGAGCGCATGGGCCTGAGCATGGAGCGCATGGTGCCCGCAGGCATGGGGGCTGGCCTGGAGCGAATGGGCCCCATGATGGATCGCATGGCCACTGGCCTGGAGCGCATGGGTGCCAACAACCTGGAGCGTATGGGCCTGGAGTGCATGGGCGCCCACAGTCTGGAGCGCATGGGCCCTGCCATGGGCCCGGCCTTGGGCGCTGGCATTGAGCGCATGGGCCTGGCCATGGGTGGCGGTGGCAGTGCCAGCTTTGACCACACCGTGCGTGGCAACTTTGGAGGAAGCTTCGCAGGTTCCTTTGGTGGAACTGGAGGCCATGCTCCTGGGGTGGCTAGGAAGGCCTACCAGATATTTGTGAGAAATCTCCCATTTGATTTCACATGGAAGATGCTAAAGGACAAATTCGAGGAATGTGGCCATGTGCTGTACGTTGACATCAAGATGGAGAACGGGAAGTCCAAGGGGTGCGGAGTGGTGAAGTTCGAGTCTCCAGAGGTGGCCAAGCGAGCCTGCCGGATGATGAACGGCATGAAGCTGAGTGGCCGGGAGATTGGCGTGCCAATCAATAGAAACGCTTAAGCAGTTGCCTTTTTAAACATCGATACCAGACCTCTGAATATGTATTTTTTCTTGTTAACCATTTTAATTTGTTGGCTGGATGTATAAAGATGTTTTAAAAATTCAGTTGCCTTTTGAGGTAATTTGAATTACTTTTTTAATGACTGGGGTTCCATTTGACTGTTTGCATTGAGATTGCAATGTGCACAATTTTTTTTTTTAGTTGTGGCATCTTGTTGACATCAAATATGACTTTGATAGTAAATACCAGTTCCTGAAAAAATAAATAAATAAATAAATAAAAAATAAATAAAAGTGATTGCCAAACTCAAGGTCATCTAGATTTTCTATGTTATTGTATCTCCAGAGAAGCAGAACCAACAGTAGAAATATATACATCACATATAAATATATAAATATCATATGTATAAAGAGATTTATTATAAGGTTTTGGTTCATGTGATTAGGAAATTCTATGATTTGCCATCTGCAAACTGGAGATCCAAGAAAGCCAGTGGTGTAGTGAAAGCCAGAGAGTAAATGGTATAGATTGTAGTCTGAAGGTCGGAAAACCAGGAGCGCTGAGAACAGAAGAAGATTGATGTTCCAGCTAAAGCAGTCAGGTAGAAAGCAAATTCAACCTTTCTCCATTTTTTGTTCTATTCAGGCCCTCACCAGATTGGAAAATTCCCACTCACACAGGGGAGTGCCATCTGCTTTATGCAGCCTATGAATTCAAATGCTCATCTTTTCCAAAAACACCCTCACAGGCAAACCCAGAAATAAAGTTTAACCAGATATCTGGGCATCCCTTACCCAGTCAAGTTGCCACATAAAATTAACCACCACAGTTATTATTTTCCAGGAGCTTTATAGTTTTGTATTTTACATTTAGGTCTGTGATCCATTTTGAGTTAAGTTTTGTGACCGGTATAAGATATGTGTCTAGGTTTATTTTATTTTATTTTATTTTTGCCGATGAACGTTGACTGTTCCAGCACCATTTGTTGAAAAGATTATCTTTGTTTCATCATATTGCCTTCATTCCTTTGTCACTGACCAGTTAACTATATTTATGTAGGTTTATTTCTAAGCTCTCTATTCTATTCCTTTGATCTATCTGTCCATTCTTTCAGCAATACCATACCACACTATCTTAATTATATAGCTTCACAGTAAGTCTTGAATCCAGGTCATGTGAGTCCTCTGACTTTGTTCTACTTTAATACTGTGTTGCCTATTCTGGGTCCTTTGCCTCTCCATATTAATTTTAGAATCAGTTTATTGATAGCTACAAAATAACTTGCTAGTATTGCAAGAATAGAATAGAAGCTATAGAATCTATAGCTCAAGTTGAGAAGAACTAACATCTTGACAATATAGAGTCTTTGGATCCATGAGCATGGAATATCTATTTATTAGTTCTTTGATTTCTTTCTTCAGAGTTTTCAAGTTTTCCTCATATAAATCTTATACATATTTTGTTAGATTTATACCTAATAATTTCATTTTAGGGGATGCCAATATAACTGGTATTCTGTTTTTAATTCAAAATACTAATTGTTTATTACTGGACTATAGGAAAGCAATTGATATTTGTATATTAACCTTATATCCTATAACTATGATATAATCACTTAATGGTTCCAGAAGTTTTTTATCAATTCTTTTGGATTTTCAGAACTATAACAGAAGAACACAGATGACAAACACATCATCTACAAAAAAAGACAGTTTTACTTTTTCCTTCCAGATCAGTACATCTTTTATTTCCTTTCTAGGACTTCCAGCAGGATACTGAAAAGGAGTGATGAGAAAGAATATCCTTGTGTTGTTCCTGATCTTAGTGGGAAAGTTTCTAGTTTCTCACTATCAAGTATGACATTAGCTGTAGGTTTTTATACATATTCTTTATCAAGTTGAGGAAGTTCTCCTCTATTTCTGAGAGGTTTTTTTTTTTAATCATGAATGGGTGTTGTATTTTGTCAAATGTTTCTTCTGCATCTATTGATAAGATTATGTGATTCTTCTTTTTTAGCCTGTTGATGTGATGAATTATGAGTTGATTTTCAAATGTCAAGCCAGCCTTGCATACCTGGGATAAATCCCACTTGGTTATGGTGTATAATTCTTTTTGTACATCATTGGGCTTGATTTCCTTATATTATGTTGAGGCTTTTTGCATCTATGTTGATGGGAAATATTGGTCTGTAGTTATCTTTGCTTGTAACGTCATTGTCTGGCTTTATTAAGGTAATGCTGGCCTCATAGAATGAGTTAGAAAGTATTCCCTCTACTTCTATATTCTGGAAAAGATTGTAGAGCATTGATATAATTTCCTTCTTTAATGTTTGGTAGAATTCACCTGTGAACTCATCTGGGCCTGTTACTTTCTGTTTTGAAAGTTATTAATTATTGATTCAATTTATTTAGTAGGTATCAACCTATTCAGACTATTTTTTCTTGCGTGAGTTTTGGCAAATTGTGTCTTTCAAGAAATTGGTCAATTTTATATAGGTTCTCAAATTTGTGGGCATAGAGTTGTTGACAATATTCCTCTTTATTATCCTTTTAATTCCCACCATATCTGTAGTGATGTCCCCTCATTCATTTCTGATATTAGTAATTTGTGTTCTCTCTCTTTTTGTCTTAGATAGCCTGGCTAAAGCTTTACCTACTTTATTAATCTTTTTAAAGAACCAGCTTTGGTTTTGTTGATTTTCTCTATTGATATCCTGTTTCAATTTAATTGACTTCTGCTGTAATTATTATTATTTATTTTATTCTGCTTATTTAAGATTTAATTTGCACTTCTTTTTCTAGTTTTTGAAGGGGAAAGTTTAGATAATTGATTTCCGATCTTTCTCCCTTTCTGATATATGCACTCAGTGCTATAAATTTTCCTCTAAGCACTGCTTTTGCTGCATCCCACAAGTTTTGGTAGTGGTATTTTCATTTTCATTTCACTTCATTTCACTTTCATATCATGTTCAAAACATTCATTAATTTCTATTGAGACTTCTTCTTTGACCCATGTGTTATTCAGAAAAGTGTTGTTTAATCTCCAAGTATTTGGGTATTTTCCAGCTATTTTTCTGTTATTGATTTCTAGTTTAATTCCATTGTGGTCTGAAAGCAGACAGCATGATTTCTATTCTTTTAAATTTGTTAAGGTGTGTTTTATGGCCCAGAATGTGGACTCTCTTGGTGAATGTACCCTGTGAGCTTCTGTATTTTGCTGCTGTTAGATAAAGTTATCTATAAATGTCCATTATATCCAGTTGATTTATGATGTTGTTGAAATCAACTATGTCCTTACTGATTTCCTGCCCACTGGATGTGTCCATTTATGATACAAGGGTATTAAAGTCTCCAACTCTAGTAGTGGATTCATCTATTTCTTCTTGCGATTCTATCAGTTTTTGTCTTACATATTTGATGCTCTGTTATTAGGTGCTCTGTTAAGGGTTGTTATGACTTCTTTGAGAATTGACCCCTTTATCATTATGTAATCCTCTTCCTGAGTTCTAAATAGATTCTAGTTATCAGCCCTTTATCAGATGTGTAGCTTGTGAAAATTTTCTCCCATTCTGTAGGTTGTCTGTTTGCTCTCATAACAGTTTATTTGGCTGTGCAGAAGCTTTTTAATTTAATCAGGTCCCATTTACTTATTTTTGTTGCTGCTGTGATTGCCTTTGGGATCTTCTTCATAAATTCTTTGCCTAGGCCCATGTCTAGAAGAGTATTTCCAACATTTTCCTCTAGAATTCTAATAGTTTCACACCTAAGGTTCAAATCTGTTACCCAGCGTGAGTTGATTTTTGTGAGAGGTGAAAGGTGTGGGTCCTGTTTCAGTCTTCTACAGGTGGCTATCCAGTTTTCCCAGCACTATTTACTGAATAAGGATCCTTGTCCCCAGTATATGTTTTTGTCTGCTTTGTCAAAGATTAGTTGGCTATATGAGGATGGTTTTATATCTGGGTTCTCGGTTCTGTTCCACTGGTCAATGTCCCTGTTCTTGTGCCAATACCAAGCTCTTTTAATTACTATAGCCTTGTAGTATAGTTTGAAGTCTGGTAAATTGATACCTCTGATTTTGTTTTTATTACCTAGGATAGCTTTTGCTATATGGAGTCTTCTCTGGTTCCACATGAAGTGTAAAATTATTTTTTCTGTGTCTGTGAAAAATGATGATGGTATTTTAATAGTGATTTCATTGACTCTGTAGATCACTTTGGGTAGTATAAACATTTGTTAACACTGTTGATTCTGCTGACCCACGAGCATGGTATGGTTTTCCTCCTGTTTACATCCTCTGGTATTTCCTTCCTCAATCCTCATCTTTTAATTGATGCACTTAGATGTTGATATTCAAAGTCATTATTGATATAATTGGCTTAATATTTGTTATGGTATGAAGCATAAATACATAAGATATATACATATTTGTTACTGTATAATATACACACACATAAGATATATACACAAGCAAACATAATTGAACACATTGTTGCTATTACTTTGAACAAACTGTCATCTTCTAGATCAATTGAAAATAAGAAAAAATTTTTAATTTTATTTTGACTTATTCCTTCTTTGATGTTCTTTCTTTATGTAGATCTGAGTTTCTATCCTATATTATTTTCTTTCTCTCTAAAGAACTTCTTTTAACTTCTCTAGCAAGACAAGTCTACTGGCAACAAATTTCCTAATTTTTTGTTTCTCTGAGAAAGGCTTTATTTCTCCTTAACTTTTGAAGGATAATTTTGCAGGGTATGGAATTCTAGATTGTTGGGTTTTTCTCTCAATACTTTAAATATTTCACTCCACTCTCTTCTTGCTTACATGATTTCTAAGGAGAAGTCAGGTATAATTTTTATCTTTGTTTCTCTATAAGTAAGTTGTGTTTTTTGTTTTTTGTTTTAACTGTAGCTTCTTTCAGGATTTTTCTTTATTTTGATATTCTGTATTTTGAAAATGATATGCCTAGGTGTCTTTTTTGGCATTTACCCTGTTTGTTGTTCTCTGAGCTTCTTGGATCTGTGGTTTGATATTTGACATTAATTTAGGGAAATCTTTAGTCATTATTGATTCAAATATTTCTTCTATTTTTTTCACTCTTTCTTCTCCTTCTGGTATTCCCATTACATGTATGTTATACCTTTTGTAGTTGTTCCACAGTCTTTGGATATTCTTT
>VBSM01001979.1:8782829-8822045 GCA_008086735.1 Cheirogaleus medius
CTGCCTCAGCCTCCCAGAGTGCTAGGATTACAGGCATGAGCCACCACTCCCGGCCTTGTTACAGCGTTTTTGATCCACAGCATGTCTTTTTGGCTCTTTCTTAGTATTTCCATCTCTCTGTTTACATTGTCCCTTTGTTATTGCATACTATTAATCTATCCATTTGAGCCCTTACCATATTAATAATAGTTGTTTTAAATTTCTGGTCTGATAATTTCAACATCCCCACAATGTCTGGTTCTGCTGATTGCTTTGTCTCTTCAAATTGTGCTTTATGCCTTTTAATATGCCTCATCATTTTTTCTTGATAGCCAGACAGACATGGAGTACCAGGTAAAAGGACCTGCTGTAAATAGGCTTTTAGTAATATGGTAGTTAGGTTGGGGGGAGGAGAAGTGTTCTATAGTTCCATCATTAGATGTCAGTCTTTCAGTGAGCCTATGCCTCTGAATTGTGAACTTCATTCATGTGTATCATTTTTTCTCCCCCCTTAGGTGGGACAGGATGGCTAAACGGGCTAGTGTTGGATATTTCCCTTCTCCCACATGGAAGGCTAGAGCTGACTGGAGTTGGGTACTTCTCTTCCCTAAGGTGAGTTAGGCTCTGGCAAAACTCCAATAGGTCAGAATTTGGTTAACTAGTTTCCCATGAATGCAGGCCTTCTAAGAAGAACAGAGTGACCAGCTTGAACAAGAGAAATGCCCTGTTTCTACTAAAAATAGAAAAATAAGCTGGGCGTGGCGGTGCCCCTGTCGTCCCAGCTACTTGGGATGCTGAGGCAGGAGGATTGCTTGAGCCCAGGAGTTTGAGGTTGCAGTGAGCTATGATGATGCCACTGCACTCTACCAAGGGCAACAAAGCCAGACTCTGTCTCAAAAAAAAAAAAAAAAAAAAAAAAAAAAAAAAAAAAAAAGAGTTCTCCTGGGAGCTGGTTGTTATAAAGAGCCTAGCACCTTCCCCCACTCTCTCTTGCTTTCACTCTGACCACATGACCTCTGCACACTGGCTCCCTCTTGCCTTCCACAAGTGGAAGCAGCATGGGGCTCTCACAAGAAGCTGAGTATATGTCAGTGCCAGGCTTCTTGTGCAGCCTGCAGAACCATGAGCCAAATAAACTCCTTTTCTTTATAAATTACCCAGCCTCAGGTACTCCTTTATAGCAACAAAAACAGACTAAGATATCCCCCTATTTCTGGGTCCCCCTGCCATTTTTAATTCTCAAAGTCATCTACATTAAGCCTCCAGCAATTTGCCAATTAGAGTTCAGGTTTTCCTACCTTGGCACTTGTTCTCTTGGTAGTTTCCACTCACGAGTCTCTGCTCTGCTAAGCCATGACTCCCTGTATTTTCCTGTCAGTCTTTCCAATCTTGAGGGCTGCAGTGTGCCCTGTTTGCTCAGCTCTCTTATGGATCTAAGAAGAGTCATTGATTTTTTAGTCTGTTCAGCTTTTTACTTGTTGTTAGGATGGAGTGGCAAATTGCAAGCTCCTTATGTGTGGAACTGGAAAGTGGAAGTCCCTAGATTTTAATTTTTTTTCAAGTTTTTATGCACAATCTACTCTTTTAATTGGGCCAGGTACATGTCAAAGAACAGTAGAAGTAGAAGTAAGGAGAATCAAAGTGGAGAATTCACAGAGGTTTGATGTCTGGAACACATTCCTACCCAATTTATTTCCTTTGCTGCCACCAATTTTGCACTGAGGCTCACAGCAACACCCTTTGGGTTAAGGTATGATATTTTGTATTGTAATTTAGCAATCACTGCCTCATCTCCTTCACCTACCTCACTTCACTTCTTGCAGTCTCTTTTTGACTAGGAGGCTAGATCATAAAAATGGCAAGTAAACCAAATCCCCTACATTAAAGAGTTTTCTAAAGAAGTGCTTGTTACTTCTCTGGTAGCCCCATCCAAGCACCCCTAAACAAAGAGTCAGTGCAAATACCTTTCAAAACTTGGTGAAATCCAGATTCTGCTCAAGGAATAAGGAGATAGCTCCAGATGGCTTTCAGACTTTATTTTAGGTTCCTTGTTTATAATATTTGCTATTTTATAGTTTGTATCTTATTTTCTAATTCATTGAAAATGGCATTTTTCTCTACATTTCCATTTTTGTCATTTTTCAATGAATTTTGAAGAAGAGGAGAGTAAAAATGCCTTTTTCCTCCCCATAGTCATTTGCAGAAGGCCCATTCCTTTATTTTCAACTTTTTTAGGGGGCATGTCTCTAGTAAACATCATATCTTTGGATTTTTAAAAAAATCTGAACATTCTAATAGATTAATTCATTAAAACTTTGATAGTGAGTAAGATAAAAGTCTCAGTGTTTCAGAAACACTTATCCTTAGGTAGAATCCAGATATAAATGAAAAATACTCAAAATAATTTTTAAAATGCAGATATAATACAAAGGCAATATCTAATTCATTCCTGACTGCAAAATGAACAAAACTGGAAGAACAGGCCTAGTGGTTTCAGGATGAGTGCTACAGTAGAATCACTCTGAAAAAGGAACAGACAGGAACAAATGAAAGAAGGAGTTTGGACTTTGCACAAATATATAAATCCAATCCTTTGTCACTGGGATGTTGTATCTTATTGCCTCTCACATTGACTCTGACCAGGTCATTGTAATAAATCATGTAGCTATTACATCCACATTGACTTCTCTTCTAACTATTCCTATCCATAGAGTAAATCATGCACTACAGAAAGGCAAATGGCCACTGTCCTGCTGCCCTGAGTTAAGAGATGACCAAAGTAAATTAGGCAGCCTGTTACTTAGATTGGTCTACCCGCCCTCACCACTATGCAGGAGAGCTCTGCTTGCCCAGAAAAGACAGTAACAAAGGACTCAACATATTTGTTGTAATTACTAATATTTTAAAATTTTTTCCCATCCTCTTATATATATATATACATATATTTTTTTTTTGAGACAGAGTCTTACTCTGTTGCCCAGGCTAGAGTAAGTGCCATGGCGTCAGCCTAGCTCACAGCAACCTCAAGCTCCTGGGCTCAAGCGATCCTCCTGCCTCAGCCTCCCAAGTAGCTGGGACTACAGGCATGTGCCACCATGCCCGGCTAATTTTTTCTATATATTTTTAGTTGGCCAATTAATTTCTTTCTATTTTTAGTAGAGACGGGGTCTCGCTCTTGATCAGGCTGGTTTTGAACTCCTGACCTTGAGCAATCCGCCCGCCTCGGCCTCCCAGAGTGCTAGGATTACAGGCATGAGCCACCGCGCCCAGCCTTCCCATCCTCTTATATTATTTTTCCAATTTACCATTCTTTATTGTTGTTACTCTTTCCTGACTTTTCTTAGGGATTCATTTTCTTTTCTATTTTTTTTTTCTCCAATGGTTTGGAAAATATACAGCCTATTTCCATTCTTTCTTATAATTACCCTTAGATTTTGAAGGAATACACTTTCTTTTTTTCCCACACACAGCCATTGATGAAGGAATACACTTTCATTTACACATTACCGCCTTGACCAAGAGGATCTCCATCGGCATCAGTATCTGTAGCCTTCCCTGCGGGCTACCATCTGCCTTTACCCCAACACTTATCCTAACACCCCATGAGGTCATCTGAGAGTTCAGTTCCAGATTAAGTTGTTTGACTTAATGAATCGACAATTACTTAGACTTAACTACTTTGTTTGACTGGTGTTCTTTACCACTATTTCCTCTACCTATCTCTTCTTCCTTGGATTTGTTTTACAGCAACAAAGCCTCTAAAAATTATTCAATAGGAGAAAAGTGGGGAAATGGATTTGTATCTTCAGATCACAGTAGGAAAGCCTCACAGATAAGAGTGTGGGGGTGAGGGCTGTGGGGAAAAAAATAGACTTCTGTGAAACAAGAGGCTCAGATATACTGGGTACCGACTGCTTTCTCTTCCCAGAGAATGTAATGTTGTCTTTTTGTTAAGAATCAGGAGAGCTTAGTATTTGTTCACACTAATGGAAACACATGGATTAAGTTATTTCTGAACCGTGACCTCAGCCCTAAATAAAAAAGGGCAAAAGCTCAACGTGACTTACGTTTCCCCACATCCAACAGGACCTTTCTCTGCCTGGACAGCATCTCCAGCAGTTGCACTTTCTGTTAAGAACCTGAGGGCTATGAAAAGATGCACTGAGATATGCTGTATAGGATCTGCTCTGTGCAATCAACTCATTTTTAATATTTATATCCTTAGTTAACTAAATCATAATTTTGTTTTTAATCTTTGCACGGACAAGGAAGGGGAGGATCATTTTCCATAACCCACAATCCACCTGAAATACCTCAGGTGGTCAACTTTAAGGTCTTGCATACCTAAACAAAATCTTTATTTTGCCCTCCCGCTTAAATGTTTCTTTGGCTAGGTATTGTAGTCTAATCAGTTAAAAAATCGTTTCTATCTTTGAAAATGTCATTTCAGTGTCTTCTAAGATTGTCTTACAGTAAGAGATATGATTATTTCTGTGTAGACAACTTTTTTTCCATCTGAAAGATTTTTAGAATTTTCTCTTTATCCTTTGTCTTCTCAAACTTCATCATAATGTATTTAGGTGTAGGCTTTTTATAATTTATTCTTCTTGTACTTGATGGATTGTTCCAATCTGCCTTTTGTCTTTTCCAACTCTGGGAAAATTTTACTTCTTTGACTCTTTTAATTCCTCCCTTCAATTTTCTCTATTCTAGGTGGAATTCCTATTAGGCAGATACTGAATTGAATATTGAATTCCTGAATCTATATTCCATGTGTCCTTTTTTCTCACCATTTCTAATTCCTGATCTTTCCTCTATGTTCTTGAAGAATTTCACAGCTTGCTCTTGCAACTAATTTGCTCTTCGGCTGTGTCATTCTGTTATTTAGCTCAGATATTGAGTTCTCCAGCTTAACAACCATATTTTTAACTTCTAATATCTCTGTTTCATAGTCAAGGGTGCAACATTGCCAAATCTTAGGAGAATATATTTGTTTGAAAATCTTTCCCTGATTGCTATATTAACTCTGATTTCTCAGTACTATTTCTTCTATTTCTTGAATTTGGTACTTCTTTCTTTGTGATATTGATTTTCCTCAAGTATTGATATTTGGTAGTCCGATCACTTTTGTACTTGAGAATTTCTATGCTTCTGTTTGTGTTTACTGTGACCTAACTCTGGTGCATACAGCACCTAATAGTGGTTGTAAAAGCTCTCCATTCCTTTGAGAAGTCAGAAGCTACCTGGAGAAAACCGCAACCTCTTTAGCCCCAGTACCTACATTTACAAGTTTAGTCAAGAAGCCAATGCTGGGCTGGGTGCGGTGGCTTACACCTGTAATCTTAGCACTCTGGGAGGCCAAGTCAGGTGGATCATTTGAGCTCAGGAGTTCAAGACCAGCCTGAGCAAGAGTGAGACCCCATCTCTACAAAAGCTAGAAAAATTAGCCGGGCATCATGGCATGCACCTGTAGTTCCAGTTACTTGGGAGGCTGAGGCAGGAGGATCCCTTGAGCCCAGGAGATTGAGGTTATAATGAGCTATGATGATGCCACTGCACTCTACTCAGGGTGACAGAGCAAGACTCTGTTTAAAAAAAAAAACAAAAAAAAACAGATTACTAAACATGTAAAAATCTGGACAATCATATCATACAGTGGATTTCCACATCTGGCAGAACAGATAAGACCAATATTTCTGCTGAGCAACTAGACAGGTAAAATAAAATACACAAAAATCTCCTTGAAGGTGGTGAAGAACTTCAAAACAGTGAAAACTTATCAGGCCAGAAGCTGGTAGAATACAGAGATCAAGAGAGGTAAGCCCTGCATTAGCCAATTCTGGAAGAAGTTACCAGGAAGTGCTTCTGACAGCCTCTCTGGGCTAGGGAAACAAAGATTGGACCAGAGTCATTGGGCAGGGGCTGGGAGGTTCACACAGCAAAAGGAGGAAGGAATGGGGTGAATGGGTGAACCTCTTTTGATTTGGGTTGGGACCTCAAAGGGCTGCAACCTAGAAGTAAGAGTGAACCAGAAGTAGACAGGTTCTTGAAGAGACTACATCTATTATAAGAGTAAGCTGAGGATGTCACAGAAACATGTGGGCTGGACCAGTTCCCCAAAGGACGCATTTAATCTGAGACTTGAGAAAGGAATAGGAGTAAAAATTATCCAAGCCAAAGTGGAAATTTGGGAGGTAAAGGGTAGAAGCAGAGGGAACACCTTCTAGAGATAGTAGTTGTCTATGTAAAGGTTAGAGGCAATCTGAAAACCTTATGTATTGGTAGGATAGGGACATGAAAATATGAGTAGTTGGATATAACAAGAGCATAGTTAGGAGGACAGTTAAGAGTTGCTAAAAGGTGAAGCTGAAGCTGAGGTGGTCAATGTCAGATAAGTTAAAAGTGTAAAATCAGTAAGACTGTGAGATTAGAGATATGGTAAAGAAAAGAGAGAGTCAGGATAACTCCTATATTTATTTCTGGCAAAGGCAGCTGAAATAGGGACCATGACACTTTACTTTTGAGATTCAAGACAAACATGATTCTCTTCTCATTACATTTACTTTCATAAGCTTAAATTACTTGGGTTGTTTTCCCAAAACCAGATCTTATCATTTTTCTGTCCCAAACCCTATAATAGCTTTCCTGTACAGGTTGAGTGCCCTTTATCCAAAATGCTTGGTACCAAAAGGGTTTTGGATTTTGGATTTTAGAATATTTGAATTATACTTACCAGTTGGGCATCCTTAATCTGAAAATCCAAAATCCAAAATTCTCCAATGAACATTTCCTTTGAATGTCATGATGATGCTCAAAAAGTTTTGGATTTTGGAGCATATTGGATTTCAGATTTTCACATTAGGGATATTCAATCTGTACTTACAATAAAACTTTAAAAGTCTATAAAATATGGTCTATCAGGCCACTGTGATTGAGCTCTCACCTGACCAATCATCATTTCACATCATTTTCCCTCTCACCCTTAAGGCTTTCTTAAATTCTATAAAATGTCAAGATATTGGCCTCCTCAGGGTCTTATATATGTTCTTTCTGTCTAAAATTTTAGTTTTCTTACTCCACTCTACTTTCTTCATCTATTTATCTTTCATATCAACTTAAATATGTTAGAAAATGTATCTTTAACAACTCTTCCCTCCCCCAAATTAAGTTAGGTTCCCTATTTATATGATTATATATTTAAGGTTACATGTTTATTTCCCCTTCTAGACTAAGTTATGGCAGTGAGTTTACCTATTTTGTTCCTCAGCATATATCCAGTACCTAGCACAGTATACAGTGGCATACAGGAGGTGCTCAAATATTGAATGAATGAATAAATGAATGCAGACAGGAAGAAGAGGTTTGAGAAGAGAAAAATTTCAAGCTTGGATTTTTTTTTTTTTTTTTTGAGGTAGGGTCTTGCTCTGGCTTGTGCCAGGCTGGAGTGCAGTGGCACAATCATAGATCACCGCAGCCTCCAATTCCTGGGCTCAAGTGATCCTCTTGCTTCATCCTCTTTAGTAGCTGGGACTACAGGCATGTGCCACTATGCCCAGTTAATTTTCCTTATGTTTTGTAGAGATGGAGTCTCGCTATGTTGCCCAGGCTGGTCTTGAACTCCAGGCCTCAAGCGATCCTTCCACCTCGGCCTCCCAAAGTGCTATGATTACAGGTATGAGCCACCACACCCAACCTGGATTTTTTAAAGTCTTTATACAATATCTAAGAGGAAATATTAACCAGACAGACATAAGTATCTGGATTTCAGGAGAAAGATCTGGGACAGAGAGATTGATTTGGGAGTAATCAATAAGTACATGGTAATTGAAGTCATCCACAGGGATGGGAATATATATGGAGAATAAATTTTAAAACAGAAAAGGAAGGGAGGCTAAGACTAAGAAAGAACAATCAAATTGATAAGAGGATAGTAAGAAGCAAGCAAATCATGGCATGTGATACCACAGAAGAGATGATTTCAAATAGAGTAAACAGTGCCAAATACCGTAAGATAAGCATGGAAAACTATCTACTAGATTTAGTGGTAAAACCACTGATGATCTTGGATAGCAGTATCAGTGGAATGACAGGAGTAGAAATAAAATTTTGGTTATTTGAAAACTAAATGGGAGGAAAGTTGAGAAGGCTGCCAAAAACTTGGGATGCTTATGTTTAAAGGGGATGGAAGGTTTTTTTTTTCTTTTTTAAAGAATGAAAGCTGAGCATGTTTAAATTATCATGAGATGGAATCAGTAAAGAGGGAGAAATTAAAGACAGACAATTGCTAGAGCTTTGTGTCCTACAGGATAGGAAGGAGGTGGGACCTAGAGAACAGGCAAAGGGATTAGCCCTAAACTGGCAATCCTGCTTCCACTGCACCTGGAAGAAAGATGGGTGCACTCAGTTACATTTATGGATAGGAAGGCCAAAATTAAGGGATAGTTTCAACTTTCTCTGCGAATAGGTGAGGGTAGGAGACTGAATAGAGAGCTAACAGAATAAGAAGTCAAGAAGACATAAAATTTTAAGTAGCCACCACCATGAAAAGTGCAGGAAAAAAACAAGGAATTTCAAGCATTGCAGGCTTATCAGTCTGGAGACAATGAATTTCTAATAGTACTAAGTGTGATTCTGTGATTTCCCTCTGCAGTATTTGCCTATGTCAAATTCAAGGGACTAACAGACTGATACAGGGTTTGTATTTTGCTGGGCACATGAATAAGAAGATAAAAGAGCACAGAAGTTAAAAGATATTGGCAACAGAACACTCAAATGAAAGTACAGGTGGAAAGGCGAAATAAGCAAAAGGAAAAACAGCAGGGTCCTGATGGAGGGGAATAGAATGGAAGTTTCAGCATCAAGTAAAGACGTGGTGGGAACAATGGAGTAAGCAATAGAGAAGATTGAAGGGTGACATCATGTATCTGACATTAGAGAAGTGCTTTTCCCCACTGATGAATGTACACGTGTCATGTCGTATGTGTATGTTTGTGTATATATGCATAAATTTATAAACAGGTTCAATTTACAACTGTACTTGATTTACAAAGTTTAATTCCTACTAGCCAAAGGTTACTATACAAAAAAAAAATTTTTAAGTGCCCTGCTTACATGGTAAGACACAAAATCTTCCAATGGTGATATATTGATTTGAATAAAGGATAAAACTAAAACTCATTGGTGTAGGTCAATCTGTCAGTTGTACAGAAAAGGAAACAGACTTCCAGAATTAATTGATTTACCCAAATTCAGTGACTTGCCATAGCAACAAAACTTTAAAAATAAGTGGAACTTTACAGATAAGTTGAGGAGCACCTGTACATGTTTCCTGTATTAAAAACAACTCACTCCTGAACCTACTTAATAAAAGCATTTCACAATTATCAATTTTTCTTATATTTGTCACAAAAATTATGTTCATCATACTTACAAATTAAATATATAATTTCTAAGTCTCTGACTGAAGACCTGAATTTATAATTCCTAGAATTGTTTCCATTTATTTCTTTGCCAAAAGTTGTCAAGGTAAAAATGATATGCTGGATCAATATAAAAAGTACATTTTATTTTATTTCTCCTAATTTATTTCTATGTGACCCCAAAAGCCTTTAGCAATCCTCAGATTTGAATTTTTTTAAATATAAAAACCACCACGATTAATTTGAAAAGTTTATGAAATGCCAATATAGTCTATTCTCATTTGCAGATTCTGTATCTGCAAATTCACCTACTTACTAAAACTTATTTGTAATCCCAAAGTCAATACTTGCAGCACTTTCTGGTCATTTGAGGACATGCACAGAGTGGCAAAAATTTGACTCCCCTGATATACACATTCCCAGCTGAAGTCAAAACAAGACAATGCTCCTACTTTAAACAAGCATCCTTTCCATGGTCTATTTAGTGCCACATTTTTCACATTTTTTGTACTTTTTGTTGATGATTTCACTGTTTAAACCGACCTCCCCTCAAAAAGGAGGGTTCCCTCCCTCCGACCAAAAATACTGTCCCCAACCAAAGAGCTGAAGTGAGGTATAGTGTTCCAAATGCAAAAAGGCTGTGATGTGTCCCACAGAGAAAATATGTGTATCAGATAAGCTCCATTAGGCATGAGTTATAATAGTGTTGGACATGAGTCCAATGCTGATTATCAATACCTATCTATAATCAATAATACACTGACAGTCCACAACTTAGCGATGGTTCAACTTAAAATTTTTGGACTTTACGATGGAGCAAAAGCAATATGCATTCAGTAGAAACCATACTTCTTCAAGTACCCAAACAACCATTCTGTTTTTCACTTTCAGTAAAGTATTAAATAAATTACATAAGGTATTCTACAATTATTATAAAATAGGTTTTGTGTTAGACGATTTTGTCCCAACCGTAGGCCAGTAAGTGCTGTAAGAATGTTTAAGGTAGGCCAAGGCTAAGTTATGATATTCAGTAGGTTAGGTGTATTAAATGCATTTCTACTTACGTTATTTTTAACTTCAAACGTGCTTATTGGGGCCAGGCACGGTGGTTCACACCTGTAATCCTAGCACTCTGGGAGGCCAAGGCAGGAGGATCGTTTGAGCTCAGGAGTTCGAGACCAGCCTGAGCAAGAGCAAGACCCCATCTCTACTAAAAATAGAAAGAAATGAGCTGGACAACTAAAATATATAGAAAAAAATAGCCGGGCATGGTGGTGCATGCTTGTAGTTCCAGCTACTCGGGAGGCTCAGGCAGAAGGATTGCTTGAGCCCAGGAGTTTGAGGTTGCTGTGAGCTAGGCTGATGCCACAGCACCCTAGCCCAGGCAACGGAATGAGACTGTCTCAAAAAACAAAAAAACAAAAAACGGGTTTACTGGGAGGTAACTCCATCGTAAGTTGAAGAGCATCTGTATATTAAATAAGGCATTTTTAAACAGAAACATACATAAAACAAGTTATGTACTGTGAGAGACAAAATTGTAACCCAAGGCTCACAGGAACTTAACTACTTATTTCCTCTAGGAGCAATGGTTCCGTATTCACTAATTCAGTGTTCACAGCAACTTTAGAGAACTGCCCCAAATAATAAGAATCAACTGTACTTTGAATGACACCTTTATGTATGTAAAATTAAGTAAAAAGACAAGGACACAGAGTTCATTTATCAAAATGAACTACATTTCCCAACACACAGTATTACTGTATGAGTACTCAGTAAATAAATATGAGTGTCAAATAAATGATTCAGAAAATTAAGTGATAAAGTTCTACAGAAAAGACTCCTATAATTCAATATTCTTCCCCAGCCAGGAGGAAAGAAAACCAGTCTTTTGCCATTATTTGGAGCAAATGAAGGCAGGCATCAGAAGATGAAGTACAAAGCCACCAGAGTAACAGAAGAAAAAAATAAGTTCAAAATGGGCAGCAGGCGCCAGGTCTTGTTGAACACAAGAAACCCTAAGATTTAGTCTGTGTCCTCATAGGTCAGAGTTCATTTAAAGAAACTAAGAGCAGGTTTGCCACCAGTGAACTGGGAAGGTAAATCTTAACAAATTGGTAAGATTTTGATTAGCCACTGTACTCACACCTTTAAATTTCAGGAGTATCACCAATCTTTTTCATGATCTCTCTCTCTGAAAAGTTATATTAACCCAATTGTAATGGTTAATTTTATGTGTCAACTTGGCTAGACCACAGTACACAGGTGTTCGGTCAAACACTATTCTAGATGTTTCTGGGAAGGCTGTAAGAGATTAACATTTACATCAGTAGACTTTGAGTAAAGCAGATTGCACTCCATAGTGCAAGTGGTCCTCATCCAATCAGTTGAGGGCCTTAAGAAAAAGACTGATCTTCCCCAAAAGAGAATTCTGCCAGAATATTGCCTTCAGACTTGAATGTCAACTCTTCCATGTGTCTGCAGCCTGCTGGCCTACCTTGCAGATTTTAGACCTGTTAACTTCCACAACCATATGAGCCAATTCCTTAAAATAAACCAATCTTTCTGTCTACACACACACACACCCTATTCATTCTGCTTCTACAGAGAACCTTTACTAATACACCATATAAATTTTGACATATGAGAATATTAAAGTAACAAAATATTTACGTCCTCTAAGACTTGTAAGCCTAATAAGGCCAGGAGTCTATTTTGGCTTATTAACCTCAGACAATTCTTGGCACATCACAGAAATGCAGTATTTGTTGAATGAATAGTAGCAAACTTATATATCCTCTTAACAGTAACTTCTATTTATTGACTACTCTGTTTCAGACACTATGCTAGGAGGTGCTTTATCTTTGCTCAATGCTTTATGCCCCACAACATCCCTTTAAGACGGTAATTTTAAGTCCCCATTACAGTGAGAATGAAACCAAGGCTCAGAGTTGAACTATGCTGCCCATGGTCATGACATAATTGGCAGAGCAAGCTAAAATTCAAGGGTGTATATGATTCTTAAAACCTGAATGATGACTAAGAGAAGCTAATAACAAACCCATTAAATTAGGACAGGTACAAATAAAATACATATATACTTACTCACCAAATCCTGGAATACAGTCATTTAAAAGGGCAAAGATAAATTAAGAAAAAGTTATACTTCTCACAGCAAATAGTAAAGTGTGGAGTGGCAATACTCACGGAACATAAAAACCATTTAAACTTATGAATATTACCTTACAGCTATATACCTAATCTTTTAAGGTTCATGTCACTAGATACAAACATTCACTCCCATAAAATAACACTTGATGTCATTCCCTAAGTCACTAGGTCTGACCTTTGATAGCAGTTCTCAGTAAATTTTCATCAGTTTTCATGATGTTTAGAAAATAATCTGTGATCACACATAATACCAAGCATGAATAAGTGTTTCAGTTTTATTTAACAATTAAGCAGAACATTTTTGTCTATACATCTACATAATGCACAGTAATTAAAAAGTGCAAAATATTTACCATAAACATACGATTATGGAACTGAACATCCACAATGGTTACATCATGAAACCAACAAAGCATTTGCGTTCATTTACCGAAGACAGCTTTTTCTGAAAGCGTTTTGGACGTTAACAGCTGCTCGACATCTTCTTCATTTACTCTCTTCTGAACTCTCTCAGATTGCTTAACACATAGGCACACGGTGTTAAGAAGGCCGAAAAAATCACCACAATTCCAACAGCCACTTCCTGGAAGAGAAGACGAAAAGCGCTGTTAACGAGTATGGCTTTCTGGACCAGTGATTGGCTGCCTAATAAAAACTGCTTAAGACGTTTTGAGGAATTAGGCAGTCGTTCTGGGAACAGGGCCTTGGAGAAACTTGAAATGCCAAAATTCAATTAATGGATGACCTAACTGAATTTTAAAAGAAAATTCATTTTCCTCTGACTTTTCTCCAATTCTGACCTTTGCGCTCTGGAACAGGCAGCCCAGGATTTCCACTGTTTGGGGGAGAAATGATAGTTCTTGGCAGTGAAGAGGTAGGTGATAAACTACTCCTCTGAAGAAACAACGGCTCTGCACCCCTCCCCCGCTGGCTCCATGCTCATAAAGGGTAACCACGAAGGAGGTCCCAGTTCCCGCGCACTCCTCAGAGTTCCTTGCCGCCCACCACCGCGGCCCTCTCCCTGTGCCCTCTCTAATGGCGGCCTCGCCACAGAAGCCCCCACGCAAGCCTCGCGCCTGTCCTCTCCCTCCTCCCCACCCGTCGGGCCCGTCGCCCGGTGTGTGCCGCCTTGGCGCGTGGCCCCAACCCACCAAGCCGGACGCGGGCCGCTGGCGCTGGGACCCCGAGTGGGCGAAGCGACGGCCGGGCCGCAGGCAAAGCAGGGCCACGCGGAGGCGGCGGATGAGGGGGCAGACCCTGGGCAGGGGAGTCATGGCAGGTCCAGTGAGACAAAGCGAGGTGTGACCAACTCGAGGACACCGAGCAGGTGAGGAAAAGCCGAGCGGCGCAAGCTTCGTAGCTGGTGAGGTACGTAGTTTGCGCAGGCGCCGGAGCCACACACGAAGCACACTCCCCCTCACGTGCTCAGCCCCGCCCCGCCCCTTCCTGCCCCGCCCCTTCCGCTCAACGCTCCTGCTCCGCTGGCGCCTTCGGCTCAGCACTCCCTGCTTAGCCTTACTCATCCCGTACTACGCTTCAGGCAGCTCTCTGTCCTGTTGTGTTCCCTAGGCCTGGCATTCTACCTGCTCCAAACTCTGCTGCTGAGACCCCTAACCCCACGCCCTGATTTTCTGCTGGGTAAGTTGAGGCACTCAGCATCTCCGCGCTTACTTCTTTTTTTCTTCCTCCCCAGCTATACTATAATATTAATATATATTAATATATATACCTCTCCACATGCCATGGCTTGTCATTGGACGCGTTATATTAGGTTGGTACAAAAGTAACTGCGGTTTCAGACCATGAATTTTAAATCATTATAACTAGGCTCAAACACATCTTTATTAATAAAATAGGAACCATTTCAATCAACACATTTTTGCCAATGAGAAATAAGTTTGTTTATTCCCATAGTGTAAAGATCTGTGCTCCGAGATTCAGCAAACTCTTGGAAAGCATTTTCTGCATCCTGCTGGCCGTGGAAGCATTTTCCTTGCAAAAAGTTGTCGAGATTCTTGAAGAAGTGGAAGTCGGTTGGTGAGAAGTCAGGTGAATATGGAGGATGAGGCAAAACTTCATGGCCCAATTTGTTCAACTTTTAAAGCTACGGTTGTGCAAGGTGTGGTCAGGTGTTGTGAAGAATTGGGCCCTTTCTGTTGACCAATGCTGGCTGCAGACATTGCAGTTTTTGGCACATCTCATCAATTTGCTGAGCATACTTCTTAGATGGAATGGTTTCGCCAGGATTCAGAAAACTATGCTGGATCAGAACAGCAGCAGACCACCAAACAGTGATCATGACCTTTAGTTGGTGCAAGTTTGGCTTTGGGAAGTGCTTTGGAGCTTTTTCTTGGTCCATCCACTGAGCTGATGGTCACCGGTTGGCATATAAAATTCACTTTTCATTGTATGTCACGGTCCAGACGAGAAATGGTTCGTTGTTGGGTACAAGAAGAGAAGACAACACAGCAAAACGACAATTTTTTTGATTTTCAGTCAGCTCATGAGGTACCCACTTATTGAGCTTTTTCACCTTTCCAATTTGCTTCAAATGCCAAACGACCATAGAATGACAGAATGATTGACGACATTGATTTCTTGGACAACTTGTCATGTTGTAAGAGAATCAGCTTCAGTGATTGATCTCAATTGGTCAATGAGCTCTGATGGCCAGCCACTGCGCTCCTCATCTTCAAGGCTCCCGTCCCGTTTGCAAAACTTATGGAAGTACCACTGCACTGTACATTCGTGAGCAGTTCCTGGGCCAAATGTGTTTTCAATGTTGTGAGTTGTCTCCTCTACTTTACAACCTATTTTGAACTCAAAAGAAGAAAATCAGTCGAATTTGCTTTTTGTGTAACATCATTTCCATAGTCTAAAATAAATATAAAGTAAACAAGTAATAAGTCATTAGCAAAAAAAGCGAGAAATGCATGTTAGGCCGGGCGTGGTGACTCACGCCTGTAATCCTAGCACTCTGGGAGGCCATGTCGGGCAGATCGCTCAAGGTCAGGAGTTCAAAACCAGCCTGAGCAAGAGCAAGACCCCATCTCTACTAATAATAGAAAGAAATTAATTGGTCAACCAAAAATATATAGAAAAAATTAGCTGGGCATGGTGGCGCATGCCTGTAGTCCCAGCTACTTGGGAGGCTAAGGCAGGAGGATCGCTTGAGCCCAGCAGTTTGAGATTGCTGTGAGCTAGGCTGACGCCATGGCACTCTAGCCTAGGCAACAAGAGTGAGACTCTGTCTCCAAAAATAAAGAATGTATTCCAATATCAAATGGCAACAATGCCAACACCGCAATTACTTTTGCACTAACCTAATATTTTTGTTCTCTAATGTGAATTAAATCATCCATAAATTGTCTATGGCTTAATGCTTAACATCAAAAACCAAGAACAGGTATTTGTGTTCTGGCATGATGTAAGAAATAGCAGAATCAAATAGAGTGTTTGGACCCAGTAGTGCATGTTAGGTAATTATCTGTCACTAAACTTGTACCTCTTAGAGGAAAAGTAGACTATATTGTGATTTTTAAATTTGATATTATAAAACACCTTTATCCACAAAGATGATCCATTTTCTTCACAGTATTTCTTTTGGGGGCCTATTGCACAAGTAGTAGTCTAGGATTTCTTTTTTTTTTTTTTTTTCTGAGACAGAGCCTCACTCTGTTGCATGGGCTAGAGTGCCCTGTCGTCAGCCTAGCTCACAGCAACCTCAAACTTCTAGGCTCAGGCGATCCTACTGCCTCAGCCTGCCAAGTAGCTGGGACTACAGGCATGCGCCACCATGCCCGGCTAATTTTTTTTTCTATATATTTTTAGTTGTCCAATTAATTTCTTTCTATGTTTAGTAGAGACTGGCTCTCACTCTTGCTCAGGCTGGTTTTGAACTCCTGACTTTGAGCGATCCTCCCACCTGGGCCTCTCAGAGTGCTAGGATTACAGGCGTGAGCCACCGCGCCCAGCCTAGGATTTCTTTTGATTGTCCTGTTTCTGCAACCAGAAAGCTTCCTCTTTCTTAGATTCCTATTTCATTTTGCTATAGTACATCCTTAAGCAATTCTTTCAGGAAGGGTCTGTGGATGATAAATTTCCTCAGTTTTTGAAAATCAAAAAAGTCATTATTTTGCTCCCCATTAACTGCCATGTGAGTTGTATTTAACTCACGATAGTTTTGAGCCCAGGACCCTGTGAAGCATATGTAATTCATATGTCTCTTTACCTTTTCCCTTATGAACTATTTTTTGAGTTGCATATAACTCATGCACAGAAAACAATAAAAAAATAACAAATTTTTCATTAAATTATGAAGGATCCTTTTGTTTTCGAAGTTTTTATTCTATTTTGGTAATAAAACACCATGGCCCCAGGGAAAAATAAATTTTTTTTTCTAGTATGGCAGTGTGTTAAATGCTAATTTGGGTGGTTATAAAAGTCTAGGCTCAAAATCATTGTCCCTCAGAGATTAAAAAAAAGCATTTTTCCCTTGTTTTCTAGCATCTAGTGAACTGATAAGTGTAATACCAATATAGTTTTCCTTGCTTTGATATAGTCTCTATTTTTTTCTTTTTGGAATCTTTTAGGAGTTTCTTTTTGTCCTTTGGAATTGTGAGATTCTTCCAGGATATTGCCAGATATGGGTCTTTTTCATTCATATGGATTAACAGTGGGTAGGACTTTTCAATCTGAAGACTTGGATCTTTAGCCCTGAGAGATCTACTCCTATTATTTATTTGCTGTTCTCAGTCTGAAACTCCTATTAGATAGATGTTGGCCCTTTTTGGTGGGTAATCTAGGTCTTTCAACTTTTCTCTCACTTTTCATCTTTTTGTCCCTTGCTCTACATTCTGGAAGAGTTCCTTGACTTTTTCTCTTTTTCAAGAGAAATTCTTTCTCTTGAATTTTTCATTTTAGAATTATATTTTTAAAACTTATTATGTTTTGCTTTTTTTAGAGACACCTATTAGTATTTTATAGATGCACTATCACCTCAGATTTCTCTCAGTATATTAATTTGTACTTTTTAAAATTTCTCTCTGTTCCATGAACTATCTTTGTTTCTTCTGGGGTGAACTCTGTATTTATTTGATTTTTGGCCCTGATGGTTTTGTTTGAATATCTTAAGACCCTTGGTTGTCTCTTCATGCTTATGAATATGAGGAATCAGATGAATTACTTGTTCTTTTCTATTACTGTTTTAATCCCTTCAGGCTGTTGTAATAAAATACCATAGAATGGGTGGCTTATAAATAGCAGAAATTTGACCAGGTGCAGTGACTCTTGCCTGTAATCCTAGTACTTTGGGAGGCCAAGGAAGGAGGATTATTTGAGGCCAGGAGTCTGAGACCAGCCTGGGCAACATAGCAAGACCCTGTCTCTATTTTTAAAAAGTTTAAAAATTAAAATTTTTAAAAAATTTATTTCTCACAGTTATGGAGGCTGAGAAGTCCAAGGTCAAGGTGCTGGCAGACTTAGTGTCTGGTGAGGGCCCATTTCCTGGTTCATAGATAGCTGTCTTCTTGCTGTGTCCTCATATGGTGGAAGGGACAAGATAGTTCTCTGGCGGCTCTTTTATAAGGGCAGTAATCCCATTGATGAGGGCCCTACTTCCTAATACTGTTACACTGAGAGAGTTAGGATTTCAACATATGAACATGGAGGACACAAACATTAAGTGTATCGTAATTACCCCTCATCTCTCCCCACAATGAAAATACTGATTACTTGTTTTCTGTCTATGGACTGAGTATGTCAATGGCAGGCAGGAAGGATCCTCCTTCATGGCCAATGCCAAAGTGGGTCAACTTCTACTCTAGGCTTTCCAACCACTGTTTTGCCATCCCAGATAATAACTCAGTTTCTTTAGAAAACTTTCTCTAGCTTCAGCCTAAGACAAACACTACTAAAACTTCCACATGGTTGGGAGAGGAGAGGAGGAGCAGCTGACTCACATATCCTTTCTATTAACTGTTTTTCCATCAGTTACCTTGAACATGTGCCTTCTTCCCATTCCAAGTTTGATGTAAGTGGCCAAGAAGAAGAGGCTTTGCTACAAAAAGCATCTCTCTTATCTCCTGTAGCCTGTGTGTGCTCAGAGCAATGGCTCCTTCTTTGCTTTACTCATCAATAAGAACCCATCTACCTTCAGTCTTAGAGAAATTCACTAACATTTTTGATTGGCTGATATAGCCCTCCTCTTGCACTTCTCATTTCCCTTATGGATTTATAAAAATAAGTAATTCAAAATCTCAGTTGTCAGAACACTAAGTTATTTTGAGCCTTAAAACGTTATTATGGGGCCTGAGTAACAGGATAGGCAGCTGTAACCTTTCTTTCTCTAATTATAGGTTAACCTTCTTCTTTACCTGCATTGTTTTGTAAAATGTTGTAAATGACTAAAGGGCCCCAGGGAAAACCCCTTCCCTCTTCACTGATCTTCATTATAGATTAACTTCCCTCTTTCTCGCACAAAGCCTTCATGGCTATCACATTGTCTTAGGTTGAAATATACTCTAAATATACTCTTTTAAATTGGAAAGGAAATGAAAACAAGTCATGTGAAGAGAAAACAAAGTATAACTAATTAAACTGTTGTAACTCATAAACCAACCTTGTATAAAATTTGCCATAATCCTGTTAAATGTCATTGTTTTCTGTCTATGTAAGCAAGAACTTAACTTTTGACTTCAGAGCATTGACTCTATTTCTCTAGAGTCTGTATGCTGAATGGTCAGTCCCAGCCTTTTACTCAAATACACTCTTTAAAACTGGATTCTAATCCTTTCAGTTATTTCAGGTTGGCATGTCCATTTCTTTTTGTGCTTCTTTATTGCCATTGTAAAGGATTTTTAGGAAGAAGGATTAGTAAACACTTGAGCTCCTTCCTCTACCTCAAAGTAGATGCCCCACTTGAATCATTGAAGTTTACTCAATGGGAAGTTTAATCATGGGAAGGCACCAGAGGTGCTAAGAAGGAGCAATGTGATCTGATTTCCATTTTTCAACTGTCACTCTATGGGCTCTGTGAAGAACAGAAATATGGGGTGAGAGGTTGTATTAGGATTTTCCAGAGAAACAGAACCAATAGGATATATATGTGTGAGGAATTGGTTCACATGATTATGGAGGCTGAGAAGTCCCACTATCTGCCATTTTCAAGTGGGAGACCCAGGAAAGCCAGTGGTATAGTTCAGTCCAAGTCTAAAGACCTGAGAACCAGGGAGCTGACAATATAAATTCCAGACTGATGTCAAGAGAAGATGCGATGAGAAGTCCCAGTTCAGGCAGTGTGTTACAGCAAGTGTTATAGCGGGTGGTCCCGAGGACAAACCGAGTGGCACATGGAGAGTTGCAGAATCAAAGTTTATTCACCAGCGGGCTCAGAGGGGCCTCGCCACCAAATTCTGAGCACCATCTACCTGATATTTCCCACTTTTATTAAGTTGGGGTGGTTCAAGGAGTGGGGTATCAGGTGTAGGTTAGTTGATGTGTCTGGTAATAGGTTAATATTATGTTGATGCCCCAGGCAATAGATTTAGTGTTATGCTGATGCAAGGCAATAGACTAGTTGATGGGCCAGGTCAGAGGTTAGTAGTATTATGTTGATGTGGATCTTCTGAGAGTGGTGGTGGTCTCTAGTACCTGATGGCCAAGTAATAGATGAGGGTTTCCCTTATCAGTGAGGCTGGAAAAAAACAGCAAATTCCTCCTTCCTTCACCTTTTGTTCTATTCAGACCCTCAATGGGTTGGACAGTGCCAACCCACATTGGGGAGGACAATCTACTGAGTCCACCAGTTTGAATGTTAATCCCATCTAGAAACACACTGACAGACACATCCAGAAAAAATGTCTAATCTGGGCACCCTGTTGCCCATTCAAGTTGATGCATAGATAACTATCACAGAGGTCACTGCAATAATCAATACCCACTAGTCAATGTGATATTCAATACAATCCCCACTAGCCATGTATGGCTTCCAAGTCCTTGAAATGTGGCAAATACCACTAAAGAATTGACTTTTTTTTGGTTGGGGGGGAGAAGTACTTGCTCTTTTGCCAGGGGCTAGAATGCAGTGGCGTTGTCATAGCTCACTACACTGCCAAACTCCTGGTCTCAAGTGATCCTCCCTCCCACTTTGGTGTCCCAAAGTGCTGGGACACCACACCCAACCAAGAATTGACTTTTTAATATTATTTAATTTTAATTTAAAAATTGATACTTGATTCAGTTATTGGAGGACTTTTTAAGATAAGCACAATTTTTCAACTATAAATTTTATGAAATTTAAATACAGATCAAGTATTTCTGATGAAAACTTAGCGTCCAAAGTCAGATGTGATTGTAATTGCAAAATACAAAGATTTAGTAAGAAAAAGAAAGCAAAGTATCTCATTAATTAAGCTATTATACTATATTGATTACATACTGAAAAGATATAAATTTTTATATATTTGGTTAGAAATAATACCCTATGCAAATTTTTTTTAGTTCTTTTAACATGGCTTTTAGAAAGTTTACACATGTGGTTCATGTTCTGTTTCTAGTGAGCAGCTCTGCTCCAGACTCTACCCTGACCAGCCAAGGTCCCACATGAACTATGCCTGGCTACCTCCCTAAACTTATCTCCTTATTTTCAGTCTTCCCTTGGCTCATCCTACCCAGTCAGGTAATAATTGAGCACCTCTGGTTTACATAATGAGTCCTGCAATAATTGATTGAGTGTAGCATCACCCCATTTCCACTGTTTATTGGTCTAAGGTTGGGCTCTTGACTCAAATATTGGACCAATGATCCTTCTCCAGGGATCTTATGCTTGAGACCAGAGGGATGGAAACCAGTCTTGTTCTTGGGGTGGATGATATAACTTGGGAGCCGTAGGGTTTTTTTTCTACCCATGGAGAAAGCCCTTCCACGGTGAGTTAATAACGAAGCCAAACTGCTAAAAGAAGCAGAGTAAGCGCCAGAGGAAACATCCTGACCATGTTGAAATCCCTGGTTCTTGATTCTGAAGTTAAAACAATTTCCTATCCTTGAGTTCTGGGCTACTATGTCAAGAAAAGAAGCCAAACTCTGTAAAACAGTTTTAAAGAGATTTATTCTGAGCCAAATTTGAGGACCATGACCTGGAGCCACATCCAAGAAGCCTTGAGCAAGAGGATTCACTGTGGTTGGGTTACAGTTTGATTTTATACATTTCGGGGAGACAGGGGTTACAGGTAAAGTCATAAATCGATACATGGAAGGCATACATTGGTTTGGCCCAAAAAGGTGGGCCACCTTGAAGCAGGGGCTTATAGGTTATAGGTGGGTTTAAAAATTCTTTGGGGCCAGGCGTGGTGGCTCACGCCTGTAATCCTAGCACTCTGGGAGGCAGAGGCGGGCAGATCATTTGAGTTCAGGAGTTCGAGACCAGCCTGAGCAAGAGCAAGACCCCATCTCTACTAAAAATAGAAAGAAATGAGCTGGACAACTAAAAATATACAGAAAAAAATAGCCGGGCATGGTGGTGCATGCCTGTAGTCCCAGCTACTCGGGAGGCTAAGGCAGAGGATTGCTTGAGCCTAGGAGTTTGAGGTTGCTGTGAGCTAGGCTGATGCCACGGCACTCTAGCCCAGGCAACAGAATGAGACTCTGTCTCAAAATTAAGTAAATAAATAAAGATTCTTTGACTTGTAATTGGTTAAAGACATGAAGCTTTGTCTAAAGGCTTGGAATGTTTTAAGATAATGAATTGTTAATCAGAGACAAGCCACCGGACATATATTTGTTGTATAAATTGAGAACCAGCAGGTTTGTCTTGCACACCCTTAGGCCTGTTAATGGGTTACAATGGATATCTCCAAGAAGGGAGGGGGGCATGATGAGGGATGTCTGCCCCCCTCCTTGTGGCAGGCAATTTAGTTATCCCGTTGGCCAAGAAGAGGTCCATTCAGTCAGCCAGTGTAGGGGGGCCTTAAGATTTTATTTTAGTTCATAACTTTTTATGTTCTTTAGATAAATCCTATTTTTGGCTTAGAGTAGTCAGAGCTGGATTTCTATCACAGCAAGAGTCTTAACAAAGACTATGTTAGTCAAGTCTTTTTGCTTTGGGTATTATCTCTTTTTTAATTTTTAAAAGGTAATAAAAATACTGAAGTAATCTGAGAAAGAGCTCAATCACAGATGAGTCTGGCTGAATTAATAATCTTGAGAAGTTTAGAAATAGAGTGCAGCTGATATGAGAATCAAGCATTTTAGGTATTTCTTTGTGACAAAAGTCTTAAATTACTTTTGACAGTACCAGTAAATCTGACTCCAAATTCAGCCACAACACAATTAAGCTCCTTGCCACCCACCCCCACCCCAGGAGATAGCTCTTTCAGCTGTTCAACTTACTGGTACAAACAACCTTCCTCAGTTTAATTTCTCCAAGTCACAAAAGACTAGCACTGCTAACTCAAACCTCTGCAATTTTCAATAAAGGGCTTAGTGGGCCCGGATTCAAAGTATTCTCAGTGACCCACAATGCAAGACCTTCCTTCTGCAGTTATATAAAAAGACCTAATTAGAGCTATAGCCTAGAGATCAGGTTTTTTGAGCCCACTTACCTCTTTTAATGTGATTTTTATAAATGTTCATGCTCAAAATAAACTAGTGTTAAAGTTCTAGAAAATTATATAATGAATTAAGACTGCACTACCTCGGGCCCAAATATCTTGAATTTGCTCCTTTCTAGAAAAACACTTTTTTTTCAGACAGGTTCTCACTCTGTTTACCCAGGCTAGTGGGTACAGTGGTGTCGTCATAGCTCACTGCAACCTCAAACTCTTGGCCTCAAGAGATCCTCCTGCTTCAGCTTCCCAAGCAGCTGGGACTACAGGCAGGCACCACCACACCTGGATAATTTTTTGTTATTTTTTTGTACAGACAGGTCTCGCTATTGCCCAGGCTGGTCTCAAACTCCTGGCCTCTAGTGATTCCCCCCCTTCACCTCCCCTTTGGCCTTCCAAAGTGCCAGGATTACAGGTATGAGTCACTGCACCTAGCTAAAAAAAACACTTGTAATTGTCATTCAAGGACCAAATATCTTTGAGCAATGAAGTGCCTTTTTGTGTCTCTATTTGTGTCTGTCTTTACAGTTGCATCCCCTCAATGACAGAGAAACTCAGAAAAGCAAGAAACAAGAACAGAAAAGTTGCAAAGGTAGGAAAAATATTCAAGTAATGCAACTAGCAACATCAGTAACACACTTTTGAATTGAAAGCACAATTGTAAGAAGATCCAACAAAATCTGTGGTCCATTATTACAAAGAATTTTGTGAAAGAAATGCCCTTAGGCAGTCCAAAAGATAATCCTGGTGTTCCAAATTCACTGTTTCAGATATGCAACATTATTTTTTTAATCAGTTCTTTCTTCAAAAACTTACATATAATGAAAACAATTTTCGTTTTCTTACGTCACATTTTCATTTCTGAATTTGACTTTTCTCTTCCTCTCCTGAACTAAAACCAGAAATTCTTCAAGGGATTTCTGTTACGCTGACATGAAAATATATTGACAGTCAGGAGCCAAAAGATCAAAGGTCAGATCCCAGCACTACCATTTACTGCTTGCATAGCCTCAAGCAAATAAAGTCAGTATAACAATATTTCTCTTAGAATGTGGATATGGAGATTAAATGAGATAGTAAGTATATCAGTTAAGATTACTTTAGATGAATGTTATAGAAAACCTAATAATAAACAAAACTAGTCAATTTGGTTTCCCATGAGGGCTCTCTTCCTAGCTGCCTTCTTGTTGTCCTCACGTGGCCTTTTCTTAGTGGTTGTATAGACAGGGGCAGTGAATAGGGGTGGCAGGGGTGGGTCATGGAGTAAAAGCACAAGAAGGAATTCTCTGATATCTCTTCTTATAAGGATACCAATCCTATCAGATCAAGGCCCTACCCTTATGGTCTCATTTAACCTTAATTATTAATACTTCCTTAAAGGGCCCATCTTGAAATACAGCCATACTAGGGTTAGGGCTTCCATATGTAAATTTTGGGGAAACATAAACATGCAGTCCATAAGAGAGGGAAATGGGTGAAGGGCCATGACAATGTGTGTAAATGTGCCCTGAAGTAGGATACTTGGTATATTGAGGTGAATTCCATTCCTAGTTTTGACATGGGAAACAGATCCTTCCAAAGTATTAGGACTGGCTAGTACCCTCACCAATTAGAACTCCAGAATGTTTCCTAGCATCTTAAGTACTTGAGATTGTATCACCAATATTCATCCTTTTCTACATAGTTTAGAGTTCATATATCTATAAACTAGATGGTTTAGCTTTGCCTATATTTGAGATACCATTATTTGATATCTCACTAAGAAAAAAAAATGTCAATTCAATCATGACCCAGTGCTAAGAAGTCATCAATGTAAGATATAAGAAATTTCAGCATTGTTAAAAAAAATGTGCATCTTAGAATGAATGAAATACAATGCATGGAATATTTTGTATAATTACTTTTGTGTCTTGCTTCTTTGGCTTAATATCATGTTTCTAAGATTCACTCAAGTTGTTTATAGCTCAAGTTCACTTAATGCATGAATATACCATATTTTTTATCCCTGCTATTGTTGATGGATATTTGGGTTGTTACCAGTTTTCAACTCTCATAAACAATGCTATTATGAAGATTCTTGCTCATATATCTTGGTGCACATGGGGATAAGTTTTTCTATATACCCAATAGTGAAGGGACTGGGCCATAAGTCAAGCCAATTTTTATCTTTCCTAGGTAATGCCAAAACCACTTTCCCAAATGATTTTTCCTATTTTTATTCCTACCAGCAGTGTAGAGAGTTCCTATTAGTCCATGTCCTCATCAATACTTGGAATTATCTTTTTTTTAGCCAATCTGATGAGTCAGGAGTGTTATTTTATTGTGGTTCTAATTTGCACTTCCCTTATACTAACATGGTTGACTACCTTCTCATTTGCCTCATTTGGATTTCTTCATTTGTTCAAGTCTTTTGCCATTTTCTATCGTGTATTTTCTTACAGAGTTGTAAGGATTCTTTATGTACGTTGAAAATAAGCTCTTTTTGGTTTAATGTATTGTAAATATCTTCTTCCATTGTATGGTTTGTCTTTTCACTCCATCATATATTTTGATGAGAAGTTCATATTTTAAATGTAGTTGAATCCATGAATCTTGTCTTTATGATTAATTTTTTCTGTGTCTTGCTTAAGAAGTCTTTTCTTTTTAAGAAAAATATCAATGAAGATATTCTCCAATATTATTTTCTAAAATATTTATTAATTTTATTATTTATTAATTTAATAATTAATAAATACTTAATATAATAATTGTTAAACACTTATTAATTTTTTTTTTTGAGATGGAGTCTCACTCTGTTGCCTGGACTAGAGTGCCGTGGCATCAGCCTAGCTCACAGCAACCTCAAACTCCTGGGCTCAAGCGATCCTCCTGCCTCAGCCTCCCGAGTAGCTGGGACTACAGACACACGCCACCGCGCCTGGCTAATTTTTTCTATTTTAGTTGTTTGGCTAATTTCTTTCTATTTATAGTAGAGACAGGGTCTTGCTCTTGCTCAGGCTGGTCTCGAATTCCTGAGCTCAAGCAATCCTCCCGCCTTGGCCTCCCAAAGTGCTAGGATTACAGGCGTGAGCCACCGCACCCGGCCAATTTTTTTAACTTATTAAGCACCTACCAAGTGCTTACTGTACTGTACTGGGCATTTTGACACATGTGTTTTCAGTCCTTTTCTCCTTTTAGACTCCAGGAAATTCAGAAAAATGCATGAAAACAGTATTGTTATATGTAAAGCAATAAGAGGAAATAACATTTGTATTTTCTTCATAATTTCAAAAACCCAGCTCCACACTATATTTCCAGGAAGATGAGCCTGGGAAGGGGCATCAGAGGAAGGTTATATATAGTAGAAGAGGGGGTACAAAGGAAGGAAGATACAGGAGTGACAGAAAGTAGAATACACAATTAGATGTAGAAGACTCAGGTTTTCAGTTTCGGTGACCAGGTGGATGGGGTGCCATTCCCTGATGAGGGGAGCAAGGAGAGGAACAGAATATGAATTTAGTACTCTCAATTGCAAGCAAAACAAACCCACTATTTTTACCTGTTTCCAACTAGCTTAATATTAAAAGAAGTGTTAGGGCAACTTAATGGCCCCTAAAAACTATAAGACCAGGGATGCATTGGTTTCAGGCACAGCTAGGCCCAGGTGTTCAAATGAAGGCACTTTCTGTTTCTTTCTGTTTACGGTCTGCCTTCTTTCCTAATGCAAAGCCTTTATCTTCATAACCAAGGAATCCAATTTACATTGTCCTTTAAGGTCATAATCCCGGAGAATATGAGTAAGAGAAAACATCTCCTCTGAGAGCCTGGTAGAAGTTTCCAGAAAAGGTTCAGAATGGCCTGCTTGTGTCACATGGCCACACAGGTCTATCTGACTCTACAACCCATCCTTTTTACCACTACTGAGTACCATTTTAGCACTAGCCCTTTTTTAAAAAATTGTTTTTCATTCTGTCTTCCTATTTAGATTCTAAGCTCTTCAAGGGCAAAGAGCTGTTTATTTTTTACCCCTAGCATCTAGCACTGAACTTGGCACATGGTATTAAATGCTTAAAAAATATGTGTTGGGGCTCGGTGCAGTGAGTCATGCCTATAATCCTAGCACTCAGGGAGGCCAAGGCAGGAGGATTGCTTGAAGTCAGGAGCTCAAAACCATACGGAGCAAGAGCAAGACCCCATCACTACAAAAAATAGAAAAATTAGTGGGGCATGGTGGTGTGTACTTGTAGTCCCAGCTACTTGGGAGGCTGAGGCAGGAGGATAGCTTGAGCCCAGGAGTTTGAGGTTGCAGTGAGCTATGATGATGCCACTGCACTCTAGCAACAGAGTGACATCCTGTCTCAAAAAAAAAAAAAAATGAAATGTATTGGACTGAACTAAAACAGAGTAATCCAAACTCTGATGAACATGTAAACTGAGTGAATTGAGGATCTCAAAAGTGCAGCTAAGTGGTATAATGAGAAAACACAAAGTGAATGAATTAAAGGATAGAAAGAATCATGCATCACATATGCATAGTTTCTAGACCCAAATAGTCTAGAGTTCTCCAGATGTGCAGATAGACAAAAGGACAAGGTGGAACCAGCAGACCATATTGGCTTTTCAAAAAGCCTTAGATTTCCACACCAAAGGCTCTTATAAAAATAGGTGTTACTCTTAAATTACTTAGAATGTCATTGTTGATATCATCTTGATTTTGTTGTTTAAATTGTGGCTAGGAAACAGAACAAATGCCAATTAATGAAGATGAAGTATAAGTGAGAAGATATAGTGGGGATTGATCTCATTTAACATTTTCATAAATTATCAAGGAGCAGTATAGACACAGGAATTTTTAGTTTGTTCATCATAGCTCTTTCAGTTAATGCAATACAATAGTCCCTCGGTATATGCAGGGGATTGGTTCCAGGACCTCCGAGTACACCAAAATCTGAGTGTATTCTAATCCTGCAGTCCACTCTGTGGAACCCACATATATGTGAAAAGTCTGCCCTCCCTATAGGTGGGTTTTGAATCTGGAGAATGCTGAAAAAAATCTGTGTATAAGTTGACCTGCACAGTTCAGACCCATGTTGTTCAAAGGTCAACCATATTTAGCTAATGAAGACAAAGGTAAAATAATGGAAAATAATGGTAGGTAGCTTGAATTTAGATAAGGTTCAATTATACCTTTAGGGGAAGTCTGATAGTGTGGAGGAATAGGAGGTGGGCACTCAGAGCTAATTGACTCCAACTAGATGGGCTTATTTCCCTTGTATTTTTCTTACTTTTCCATGAACTTTTTGTCTGTTGCTCACAGCTGTGTGCTCAGTTGAAGAGACCCTTACTAGCTAGAAGGGAATCCTTTTTCAGGCAAGGGACTCCTACTCTGTACTACAATCTCCAAACCTTCAAGGATTGGGGTAAAGGAGACACGTGGGATGAAGGGGAAAAAATGAAGTAATACAGTTTGGAAAATCTAGCCTTTCAAAGAAGTAAGGAGGTGATGAATGAGTGGGAGGAAGAAATAACGAATCTGAGGAAAGTCCAGAGAAAATAACGATGATATTCAAAGAGTTAAAGTCCTTCGCTTGAAAGATGTGTAAAATAATAAAGGATCAAGAGATGGTTGAAAATACATCAGAAAAGTTCAAATTATTCTTGTTCTTTTAAGCTTAGAGGTGGTTTCGTTAGGTAGACAGCGAGGGATTCTGGGTCTCCTAGGGACGAAAGTGTGTGGTGTTGCCCTGTCTTGGTCCTTCCCCACCCTAATTCTCCCTACCTGGGGAGGAGGGAATACCCTATGAATAGGCCAATCACAACTTGGCAAGCCAGCTGCAAAAGAATGCAGAGGACCCTCTAGCCCACAGGCCAAGCAGCATAGGTACCATAAAGTCTGGAAAGTGACTTAGAACCCACATACATAGTTAAGGCTCAGGACATGTGACTCTCAACTGTCTAATCAAAGTAGTTCCATGGTGAGCTCAGAGCCACAAGGGAGGTCCCCATCCAGGCACCATAAAATAAGAATCCCAGACCATAGCCAACCACTCTTTTTGCTGCAACAATGGGTCTAGTCATCATCTGTGAAGTATGTACCATGCTCTGTAAACCTATATCTTGATTTTACCTTATAATCCTATCTTTTCTCTCCTCAATAAACCTCATTTTCGTCCTTGCCTGACTTTGGCGTGCCTGGTCATTCTTCGGCCATGGGTGCGCCAAGAAAGGATATTTTCAGACTTAAACCTGACAGTTTGAGAACAACAACAACAAAGACTGACAGAAAATTTGTTTCTCAAAGAGTGGGTAGAGATTAAAAATGCAAATACAGTACTAAATAAATTCCCAGAGAACAAATACATCTTGTAGTGCTAAGGCCTGTCAGAGGACAGTGAGGTGTAATGCTGCCTGGCGACCAGGGTCAGAATGCCTGGATTCTAGTCTTGGCTTGCCTAAGAGTTAATGCGTGTCTGTGCCCCTGGGCAAACGACTTAGTAGCTCTGAGCCTGTTTCTTTACCTGTAAAACGGTGATAATAACACCTACCCTGACTACCTCAAAGGGTGGTTTTGGCGTTCAAACGAAACCATGTATTTCACGGTGTTTTTTAAACTGTAAGGTGCTCCATAAAATGTTCTTGTTTCTGCATTGCTGAGATTATTGCAAACTCCCAAACAAGGGCATCTAGGGAATAGCGATTTGGCTGTCCCATGTGGCGACTGTGTGCTTTCATCAATCTTGTTCTTTGTTTACCGGGGTATCTTGCTGAGGAAAACTTTTCAGTGTCTTTAAGATTTTTTTTTAACCTGCTATACAACTAGCAAGATGGTGCTCGTAAAAGTACCATGCAGACAAGTGCTTAAGATGCACTCCCAAGAAGCAGCCACCCAAACGCCCAGACTGTCAGAAATTTTCCGCGGAAGCGCAGTTCCCTTTGAAAACGACGCGTTGTGTGTGACCACTCGAGGGATGCTGGCCACCGAATGGAAACATAAATTGGCAGAACTGGTCGTCTCATTCTGATACATTTACTAATGTGTCACAAAGCGCTGGAATAAGCAAGATGCTCAGACAAGTTCCAAACTTCGAGCAACCAGACGCCCAGCGCCTGGGCGACAAGCAGAAATAACGCGCGCGCACTTAGCCTCCCGGCGGCTACCAACGCGCCTCGGCCCGCCCTGGCGCGCGCGCCTACGTCGGGCCACGTGACCCTGGGCGCGGCGACGGTGGGGGCGGGCAGGGGCCTGGGCCGGCTCCGCAGCGCCGCGCAGGCGCCCCAGGGCCGCGCCGAGGCGAGCCCCTCCTGCTCCCTCTAGGAGTCAAAATGGCGGCGAGGGGGACCTGGAGCAGTCCCGGAGCCTGAGGCACTGACAGGAGAGGAGAGGGCGGCGGCGACGGCAGGAGGAGGATGGCCGGGGTTGCCGGCGCGGGTGCGGATGGCGGTGCTGGTGGCGGCGGCGGGGGCGACGGCAGCAGTCCCAGCGGCGGCAGCAGCAGCAGCAGCAGCAGGAGGAGCCTCCGGGGTGAGTGTCTCTCGGTGTCTCTGAGGCTGTGGAGCCGCGGCGCGGCGCGTCCCGCGGGGGAAGAGGCTGTTCCTGGGCGTGGAGGCGCCGGGGCTGCGGCCCGGCCGCCACGGGAGGCGCTGAGGCTCCAGCGGGGAGGGGGGAGTCGTCCGTCTGCGGCTGAGGCGCGGCGGCGCCCGACTGGCCGGTCCCTGTGTACTCGGAGGGGCGAGCTGGGCAGCGCGCTGTCGTCCCGGGGGTAGAGGCGCGAGGTGTGGCGCTCAGGCGGGGGAGAGCTGCCCGAGGTGGCCGCGGCCGCGACCCAGCCGGCTCCGGGCTGTGAGGGGCGGGACCCGCCGCTCCCAGGACGTGGGGAAACCGCTCCCGAGACTCCGGCGCGCGTTTGCCCGGGTGCGGGGCTGCGAGCGCCCCGGGGTTGGCTTGGGATCGGCCGGCGGGGATGGGGAGGGAGCAGGCCTGTGGACGGCAGCTCCCAAGGGGAGAAGTTAGATTGTCTGGCTAAGTTCCTGTTTCGGGATAAAACTGGAATTGAGCTTTGACAGGTTGGGAGAGAGACAATACCGAGTGTTTGCTAAAGATGAGGAGGCTGTACTTGTTGGAGTGTTGAATGGCAAAAAGTGTGCATTTTTCAGTGCCTTATCATTTGCATAGCTGTTTACTAGCTTTACCCCGAGGATGAGAACTTTCTCATTTTTGGGGAAACTCTGAGGAGTGTTGTTTCTGCTTTGAACTACAATGGCACCTCTTCACATACCAGCACAGATAATAACTACTCTGGAGTAGGGCTAATTTACGGAAGCAGTCTTAGTTATCTTTACCAGAGCACTGCTTCCTCTGCTCGAACAGCTTACTGTAATGAAGAAATAAGCATTTTTACAGAATTCCTTAGCTTTTTCAACTAACAGTCCTCTCTGAATAGCATCCATTTCTTTTAAATTGCCGAAATTAATTCCTTCCTGAAATGTGGAAGAAAGATTTGAAATTGCTTTACAAGAATCATACGTTGTTAACAGCTCCTGTGATTAGGCTTGTCCTGGAATTTTGGAGTCAGAAAAACCTTTAGATAGTGACTGTTGTTTTATATCTGAGAAACTAGGCCCAGAGAGGTGAGTGACTTGCCATGGGTCCTACAGCTGGTGAGGGATTAGACCACAACGAGGAGCTCTTTTCACTACACTCAGCTTTTTATTCTTCATTGATTACATTCTTCACCACTACTACCCATCCCTATCCTGAGGTCTTCGAGCAATAAAGTTGCAAGCAGAAATGAGAGAGCCTCTCTCTGATTCTGACAAGTTACCTCAAGTAACTGATGAAGATTTTTTTCCCAACCTGAATTTAATAAAAACAGATTGATATTTCATTTGGAGTTTCCGTAGGCCCATGACTACATTTTGGCCCAATTATAGTTTGGCTCATTCTTGCATGAATTCCATAAAACCCATAGGTCAGTATTCTCTTCCACAGAACCTAACTACTGTATTGTTCTGTATCCCAACACTGGCATTTAAACAAGTTACTTGTATCAGACTCTAATTTTAGGATTTAAAAAAACCTGTATTGTTCTCCAGGTTATACTGCCTAGTTTTCATGTATCCTCTTATTGATTCACAGTAATTTTTTATTTATCTTGAAATCCCCTTTAACAATACAGATTCACAGCAGGTTTATTTGTATTATAGTATATCACAGGTTATCCTTCACAAGTGCAATAATGCCAAAATGATTCTGATTTCATATTCTAGTTACTGAAACTCACAGATCCAGAATTACACAGGTGATTATTGAAGATCTGTTTTATGTTTTGCATTATACCAGTACTATGGGAAAAAGGAAGGAAATGTAATACATAGCCTTTGCCTTCAGGTTCTCATTGGAAAGATCAGATGTACTCACATGAGTCTAGAAGATAATCTAGTGAGTTCTTTTACAAAGAATACTATAGGTGTTCAGGGTAGACAGGGATGAGTTAGGCCTCAGAAGTCTAAAAGAACCTGAAACACTTGGGACTTGAGCTGGCCTATGGGAGTTTAGATTTACAAAGAGGTTGGAGCAGTTACTTTGTGAAGGAAAAGCAAGAGTATAAAATGAAGATTAGCTTTGGGGGAGGGAAATAGAGGGAAACTAGGATGAGTTGACAACTAAATTTCTTTGGGAGAATGTTTTCCTTAGGAAACATTAGTCATTTGGAAAGATACCTGTCTGTAGAAGAGTTTGAGTGCTGAATTGAGATTTGAATTTTTATCCTCTTCTGCAAGATACAGGGAGCCTTTGAAAGTTTGGAGGCCATGAATTAATGTGATAAACCAGCAAAGTGAACCTGTAAATGATCTACACGTTAAGTTAGAAGAAGAAGATGGCATGAACCAGAGAAGACAGTAGCTGTTGCAGTTAACTGAGTATGAAAAGGATAGTTGGTAGGAAAGAATTACATAGCAGGTATACATGTGTATGTGCTTATTGTGGTAAAATATACATAAAATGAAATTTATCATCTTAACCATTTAATGTGAAATATGCATAAAATAAAATTTATCATCTTAACCATTTTAAGTGTAAAATTCTGTGACATTAAGTACATTTACTTTGTGCAACCATCACCACC
This sequence comes from Cheirogaleus medius, assembly GCA_008086735.1. Classification (NCBI taxonomy): domain Eukaryota; kingdom Metazoa; phylum Chordata; class Mammalia; order Primates; family Cheirogaleidae; genus Cheirogaleus; species Cheirogaleus medius. The sequence continues at coordinate 8,816,106 of VBSM01001979.1, forward strand.
ACCTATCTGCAGAATTCTTTCATCTTTCCAAACTGATACTCTGTATCCATAACCACTACTCCCCATTTACCCTTATCCCAAGTCCTTTGCAACCAGCATATTATTGTCTGTTTCTACGAATTTCACTACTGTAAGTACCACATGAAAGTGGAGTCAGAGTATTTGTCCTTCTGTGTCTGACTTATTTCACTTAGCATAATGTCTTCAAGGTCCATCCATGTTGTAGCATGTGTCAGAATTTTCTCTCTTGTTAAGGCTGAATGATATTCCATTGTATGTATATACCACATTTTGTTTATCCATTCATCCATTGATGGACACTTCAGTTGCTTCTGCCTTTTAACTATTGTGAATAATGCTTCTGTGAACATGGGTGTAAAAGTATCTGTTCAAGTCCCTGCTTTCTTTTGGGTATATATCCAGAAAATTTTATATTCCCACCAGCAATGCATAAGGGTTCCAGTTTCTTTATATCCTCACCAACACTTATTTTCTGGCTTTTTGATAATAGCCATGCTAATGAGTGTGAAGTGGTACCTCATTTTGGTTTTGATTTGTATTGTCCTAATGATTGGTGATCTTGAGCATCTTTTCATGTGCTTATTGACCTTTTGTATATCTTCTTTGGAGAAAAATCTTTTCAGGTTCTTTCCCCATTTTTAAATCAGGTTGGTTTTTTATTGTTGAGTTGTGGGAGTTTGCTATATACACTGAATACCAATTCCTTATCAGACATATGATTTGCCCGTATTTTCTTCCATTCTGTGGGTTGCCTTTTCACCATGGTGATAGTGTCCTTTGATATAGAAAAGTTTTTAATTTTGATGAAATCCAACTTACCTAGTTTTTCTTTTGTTGCTTGTGCTTTGGGTATCATATTCAAGAAATCATAGCCAAATCCTATGTCATGAAGCTTTTCTCCTGTGTGAACTATTTTTTAAGTCATATATAACTCATGCACAGAAAACAATAAAAAGTAACACATTTTTCATTAAATTTGAAAGGATTGTTTTGTTTTCAAAGTTTTTATTCTATTTTCGTAATAAAACACCATGGCCCCAAGGAAAAAAATTTTTTTCTAGTGTGGTAGTCAGTGTGTTAACTATCATAGTTTTATAGTAACTTTTGAAATCAAGAAGCCTGAGACTCCATTTTGTTCTTTTTCAAGATTATTTTGTCTGTTCCAGATTCCTTGAGATGACATGTGAATTTTAGGATCTATTTTTCTATTTTTGCAAAAAAGAAAAAATGCTGTTGGGATTTTTGTTAGGAAATTATATTGAATCCTTAGATTGCTTTGGGTAGTGGTGATTCTAAGGTTTTTTGGCGGCAGCGAGAAGAAAAGACAGAAAGAGTGGGGCCAAACAACGTGGCTTTATTTAGTGCTCCCGGATGAGGTTCTGGGGCCCCAAGAGGTAGGGGCAGAAGTCGCCTCCGTTTGAAGGGGGTGCGGCCTTTTATACCATTTGGGCCGGGCTAGGGACTTTTGGCAGGAAGAGCTGGGGTGACCTTTGGTGGTCATTGAGAAATATGAGGGGCTGGCGGTATTTGCGGAATCCAGGAGCCAAAACTTTCTTATCCGGCTGTGGTAGTTTTCAGTGGGGCAGTCATCCTTGGCAGGTCATGGGTGAGTCTGGTCTCATGAGCCTTTTCTTTTTTGATCTAGGGAAGGGAGGGGGCCCGCCACCAGCCTTACGTTGATATCTTAACAATATTAAGTTTTCCAGTCCATGAACATGGGATGTCTTTCCACTTACTCTTGTCTTTTAATTTCTTCCAGCAGTGTTTTTAGTTTTCAATGTAAGTCTTTTGTCTCCTTTGTTAAATTTATTCCTAAGTATTTTATTCTCTTTGATGCTGTTGTAGATAGGATCTTTTCTTAATTTCTCTTTTGGATTTTCCATTGTTACTGTATGAGAATGCATCTCATTTTTGCATGTTGATTTTGTATCCTGCAACTTTGCTGAATTTGTTTATTAGTTTTAAAAGTTGTTTTGTGGAATCTTTAGAGTTTTTTACATAGAAGATCCTGTCACATGCAAACAAAATTAATTTACTTCTTCCTTTTCAATTTGGATGCCTTTTGTTTCTTTTTCTTACCTAATTTCTCAGATAGGACTTCCAGTCTTATGTTGACTAGAAGTGGCAAAAGTTCCCCAGGTCACTTCGTCAACATTTAATAAAAAAGGTAAAAAATTCAAAAGAAATAAATAGCTATAAATAAATAAATAGAAGTGGCAAAAGTGAGCATCCTTAGCTTTTACCTGATCTTAGAAAAATGTTTTCAGTCTTTCACCATTGCGTTTATTATTAATAGCATGCGTTTTTCATATATGACCTTTATTATGTTGAGATGGTTTCCCTATATTGCCAGTTTGTTGAGTGGTTTAGCAGTTATGTCTTAAGAAAAAAATGATTTGTGGATACTGAAAATAGAGTTCCTAGCCTGGTGAGTGAGAAAAATCTGGTGTTACTACAGAATGATATATTGCCAAGTTGATGCTTTAGGAAGCATTGTACATTTGCAGTCCCATTTTAGCCGAAGAAAAATATTACTATAGATATTTAATGGGGAAGACTCACATTAATCTAATAATCATACAAATAATATGCCTGAATAACTATAGTAGAATTTTGCTCACAGTTGTATTTCCAGCATCTGGCATAGTACCTGGTGTTATTAATTGACTCAAAAAGCAGAAGACTAAGTTTAACCCAATAAACTTAAAAGCATATCGCTTGCAATTTTTAATGGAAATATTTTTATTTTATTTAAAACCATCTTCCTTGTTAACCTAGTCTTGATACAGTGGTAATAAAGCAAAATCAAATTTCTCCATTGTAGAAGAATTAGGCAAATGACTTTTTCTACAAAGGTATTGTTTGTAGTACAGTATTATTTTAAAAGTAAGGTCACATTTTTCTTTTTAAGTTGATGCTAGTGGAAGTTTCAAAGGGAGGCATAATTTAGAAAAAACTTATTAAGTGCCTGCTGATTCCAGATTTATTACTTTATTAATAAAAATTTTGACAGGCTGTAAATTTGACATTACAAGTTGAGTCTTTGAAATGCCCTTACTACCTCAAATAATATAGAAGCTTTAGAAGCGTAATGTACTAAGTTTTATAAATTGACATTAAAACTATGTCATTGTGTGACATTATGCGAACATTATGTTTAAGTTGTAATAGATAGGAATCACTTTAATCCAAGACACAGAACATTCTTTAAATCACAAGATTCAAAACAGTTTTCTTTTTTGAGCATTGTTGGAGTTTTTAGATATAATTGTGATGTGATAGAACACTGGACTGAGAATCAAACCTTCCTTTAGATTCTGACTAATGCTTATAGTTTTATGATTTTAAAGCAAGTGACTTAACCTGTCTGAAGCTTAATTTCCTCATCTGTTAAAAAAAAATAGGCATAGAAATGTCTTATTTAGCAGCTTTTCCACTTTGTATGTACTTTTCTATTCCATCCTTTCCCTCTCTATTGCCACTACCTTATTAGTCTGCACTACTTATTGAACAACATACCTGCTAAGTCCCTGACACTTGTTCTCCCACTCTACCTCTCCATCTTTGGCTAGTCAGGTATGTTCTTTAAAGAAACCAATTGGAGCACATTATTTCCCTACTTTACAAACCTACGTTAACTTTTCATTATCTATAAAGTTCAAATTCATAAGAGTTTGTAGACTTGTACAACCTTAGGTTTCCCATCACTCTAGCCATATTAAGCTGTTTCTTATTCCCTGGCTTCTGTGTTTTTCATGTGTTTATCCCAGTGTTTGGAGTTCTCCCTATTTGTCAACTGTTAGCTGCCCATCTAGTATCTATTTTCTTCTTCTTTCCTGACAGAAATCTGCTTTTGTTCATGCATCCAGAAAACTTGTAGAAGGTGATTTATCACTAACTCCAAGGGTAGATTTTGATTAGTCCAAACTATAAACTGTTATTTGTACCAATCAGATTTGAAGGGAAGGAGGCATTCTGGGGAAGAGGATTCCTTCCCCTCTTTTATATGAACAAGGGAATACAAGGCCCCTATTTCCACCAGCTGTCTTGTGACCACAAGGGATGAAGCATTTCCTGAACATGGCAGAGCAGAGACGTAGAAGGAATCTGGGTCCTTAATAACATCATTTAGCTACTACATATTGTACTGGGTCAGCCTCCCCTGCCAAGGACTTCTTATAACAGATAAATTTCTCACTATTTAAGCCAATTCTGTGGAGTTATTTGCCACCAAAAATCTCCTTATTAATATAGTCCTCTTTATTTTTCAAGATCTAGTGTTATGTTATTAATACTTTACCAATAGTCATACATTCTTTTGGAACTTTGCACCTCTGTTCTAGCCCTTATTGCATTGTATTATGATCACTTGTATGTCTGACTCTACATGACTCTGGGTTGAACCAAAGCGTACAGGATGTAGCATAATATGTGGTGCATAATAAGTATTTAGGAAGCGAGTTGTTAGGATGAAATAATAACGTGATAAAACTCTCTGTAAGCAATTTTTAAATAAACATGAGGTATGTTATAGTCTTTAAAATGAAAATGGAGAAACCAATTAGATCAGTCATTGTTCTTTGCTTGTATCTAAGAATGTTCACGTAGATAAAAAAAATGTGACAGTCTCCTGGCCATAGTCCCTTATGGAAGGAGCACTAATGAATTGTGCTGTTATTGTCCTATTTCCTTCCTTCCTTTTTTAGCGGGAGACTTCAGTGCCAGAACTAACTTCAAGTATATACAATATGTGCCTTGTTTCCCCTGTGTTTTGAAACATAGGGATGTTTTGTCCAGGATTTATTTGTGAATGATTTTTAGAGAAAAATTCTATCATATACTTCATAAGACCTAATTATTCTTGAATTCAGACTTGCCCAAAATATTTCTTGCTTGCTTGAGATTAGACATGAGAATTTACTTATAAGCAAAAGCCTTTGTGGCAGAACTAGATGAATTTGTAGTGAATGTTAGTAATAGCTTATGTCAGAGAAGTCTCATTATAGCCTTAATTACAGAGTCATAGTTCTGTCACATGCTTCAACAATAATGTCTGATAAAAGAGTAAGGATGGGGAAGAAGAGTTAGCATTTACAAACTTAGTATACTTCACCATTTGTTGACTTTAGTCAAACAAATTAAACTTAAACATAGTAATTTGTAGATTTTTTTTTTCCCCTGAAACCGGTCTTGCTATGTTGCCCAGGCTGATCTTGAGCTCCTTGGCTCAAGCAATCCTCCTGCCTAAGCCTCCAGAATAGCTGGGATGACAGGCATGTACCACTACACTAACTTTGTAATTATTTTTAAAACAAGGGAAAGAGGAACAGAGTATCTAGGAATTTGTCATGTCAGCTATTGGATGATTATGAAAAGATATATTTGGTTATGAAGAAGAATCTTATTGTTTTGGTATCCAGTTGTTTGTTAGCTTTTTTATGTTACTAAGGCACATTTAACCTCCTTGTGCCTCAAATAAGAACATTTTCATTCATTTAAATATTTTCTGAGTACCTAATAAGCACATGGGGATATAAGCTAATAAGCACATGGGGATATAACAATGAACAAGACAGTCTTAATTTTTGCTCTAAAGGTACTTAAAATGTAGTGGGGCAAATGGTAAATAGGTGATTACAATGCAGAGGAAGCATAAATTAATAGAGATGAAGAACATTTAATCTTCTTGTGCCTTAGTTTTCACATTTGTGAAGTGAGTAGTATCATCCTCCTCAAGGTTCTTGTTTGACTAATCAAGGTTAAGCTATATAAAAACATTTAATATGATGTGTGAAACATAGATGTTCAGACATACCTCTTTTCCCCATCAACTTTTTTTTGAAACAGAGTCTCACCTTGTTGCCACAGCTAGAGTGCCCTGGCATCAGCCTAGCTCACAGCAACCTCAAACTCCTGGGC
>VBSM01001979.1:8843472-8880663 GCA_008086735.1 Cheirogaleus medius
ATGCGCCACCATGCCCGGCTAATTTTTTCTATATATTTTAGTTGGCCAGTTAATGTCTTTCTATGTTTAGTAGAGACTGGCTCTCGCTCTTGCTCAGGCTGGTTTCAAACTCCTGACCTTGAGCTATCCTCCCGCCTTGGCCTCCAAGAGTGCTCGGATTACAGGCGTGAGCCACCGCACCCGGCCCACACCAAATATTTTTGATCTACAGTTGGTTGAATCCATAGATGCAGAACCCACAGATAGGGAGGTCTAACTATATATTAAAATCTTTAGATTCCTTGCTGTGTAGTTCTTACACAATGCACTATTATGTCTCTGGCTGCTGACAGCCTTTCATACTTTCAGCAATATACATGAAGTAAAGTCTAATGGCACTGTTCTCATAGGTAGGTAGGTTAGTTTCAAATAGGAAATTTGCTTATATATGATTTGATTGGAGTTACTGCTACTTTCCATAATATCTATATCTAGTTACTAGAAAGTTTTCCAGTCTTACCCTGAACTCTATAAATAGATAATTATACTGTTAGATAAATAATCATATACAGTATATAAAAGATTGGAGAAAAACACAAATGTTAACAATGATTTTCTTTTTTTTTTTTGAGACAGAGTCTCACTTTGTTGCCCAGGCTAGAGTGAGTGCCATGGCGTCAGCCTAGTTCACAGCAACCTCAATCTCCTGGGCTCAAGCGATCCTACTGCCTCAGCCTCCCAAGTAGCTGGGACTACAGGCATGCGCCACCATGCCCAGCTAATTTTTTCTGTATATATTTTTAGTTGGTCAATTAATTTCTTTCTATTTTTGGTAGAGACGAGGTCTCGCTCTTGCTCAGGCTGATTTTGAACTCCTGACCTTGAGTGATCCTCTCGCCTCGGCCTCCCAGAGTGCTAGGATTACAGGCATGAGCCACCATGCCCTGCCAACAATGATTTTGTTAAATGTGAATTCCTCAGGTTATGCTGTGTCAGTAACAGGTGAAAATAAATTCGAGCATCGTGGCACAGTTCTGTTTTCCACCAGGTTTTTTTGTGATAATTTGTTTTTAACTCTGTTAAAACACTTCATTATGAAGCTGGGTTATAACTGCCTGCTGAATGATTTCCTAACAATTCCAATAATAGATTTTTAAATTGTGTTTTCACTTCTTGAATCATATTCCTTTTAGTCAGATAAATTTTATATATCTAGGTGGTGTAAAGGTTTAGAAGTATACCTATTATCTCCTATTCTCTCTTTGAGTTTCTTCTCTTTGCACATGTATCTCCTGCTAGCAGCTCTGAGAGTTAAGGTTCCATGGTTCAGAAGTTAGTCCGTAATTGTTAAAATTACCTCTTATTGCTCCTGCCCTTTCAATATTAAGTCATAACATCAGGTAGTAGAAAGAATTTTTTAGGGCTTTAGAAGGATAGGTAAAAATTTTTGTTTTTCCTTGTATGTCACTATATTTATAACATCTCTCAAAATTACCGTAGAACAAGTAGCCTAAAGATATTTAGATTTAATTGTCCACCTTTCCTTCCCCCTCTTTCAGTGAAATGCCTAATTACACAGATTAAAAATCAATTTAAGCAACTTTATCTTAAGGCAAAAACAACCAAAAACCAATCACTTAATTATGTGCTCTTTGTGCAGTAGTAGTATTAATCTCCTAAGAATTTGTAAATTGCTTAGAATGTTAGATTATGATGACTGGTTGCCCCTGAAGATTTAAACAAAAAAAAACTGAAACATTTCTTTTCGGTCCAAATACTTTTCCCTGTGTTTTGAAATACTCTTCCTGTAACTATATATTTAAATTAGCCTGATATGTTACTTTTTTACTGACTTAGAAAGTATATAATTGGCACATTTTGTGGCTCAAAATTGCAACTAACACAGATTAATAATTCAAGTTTAAAGATTTATTTACATTTTCTGAAAATTTTACATGTGAATTTGACAGCATGTTATTTGCAAATGAAAGCAGTTTTCAGTAGATTGCTTTTTTTTTTTTTACCAGGTGATCTGAGATACATTTTTAAAAATGAATAAAATTATTTTTGTTTCATATCAAGAAATGGATGAAAAGAGGCTGCTGGATCCAGGGTTGAAGGTTCATAAAGGACTCTGGGATTATACTCTGAAGAACCAGCAGATGGAACGCCTGAGTGACTGAAGAAGATGGGTGCTAATGCATCTAACTATCCTCATTCATGTTCCCCAAGGGTAGGGGGAAATTCACAGGCCCAACAGACGTTTATAGGTAACTTTCAGTTTTTCTAATTTCATTTTCTTTTGAGACTGTAAATAAAGTAAAATTGTGTTTTCAGTGGATAAAAGGAGAACTGAGCTGCAGGAATTTAATATAGATAATAATTCTGCAGCATCTAGATTTTTTCCCTCCAACAAATGTAAATGTGACTTGTATTGTTTTTATCCTAAACAACCACTTAGGTTCAGAAACGAAAAGATCATATAGCACAGTTGATGTTTTCTTTGGTTGTCTTAACCATAATTGCCAGTTACCCTGGGCAAACTAGCTATTTCCATTGGTGTGAAAATAGTGAAATACAGGTTCCTGGTGTCCTGTTCCATTTATTTTGCTCATACAAATGCAACCTTGGTGTAGTTAAAAAGAAAAAAAAACATTTCACAATCATGTACAAGTAATATTCTTAATTTACAAATCTTCTTAGCTCTCATTTCTTAAAGATCTGTGATTAAGATCTATGATATATGGTCTTTGATAGCTAGAGAACCAAAGACATTTTTTAAAATTCAGAGCAATTTGTTGTTTTTCCCTACTACTTACTTAGTATAAAACTAAATTATTTAAACTTTTTATCTTCCTTCATAAAAAACAAAGTCAGTTTTATTTGAATGGTTCAGTAATGTCTATTTGCAAGTTTTTCAGCATGAAAAATGTTAAAGTAAATGTTGAAAATGAATGTTAAAGAAAAAGAAACAAATTTTCATTTGTTTAATTTTCTTCTTAGGGACATCATCCTATTCTCAGCAAGGCTATGGTTGTGAATCAAAATTGTATAGCCTTGACCATGGCCATGAGAAACCACAAGACAAAAAAAAGAGAACCTCTGGCCTTGCCACCCTCAAAAAGAAGTTTATTAAGCGTCGAAAATCTAATAGGTCTGCTGATCACGCCAAGCAGATGCGAGAACTCCTCTCTGGGTGGGATGTTAGAGATGTCAATGCATTAGTGGAGGAATATGAGGGAACTTCAGCCTTAAAGGAGCTTTCTCTGCAAGCCAGTTTGGCTAGACCAGAAGCCAGGACATTGCAGAAAGATATGGCTGATCTTTATGAGTACAAGTATTGTACTGATGTAGACTTAATATTTCAAGAAACTTGTTTTCCTGTACATCGTGCCATTTTGGCAGCAAGATGTCCATTTTTTAAAACACTGCTTTCTTCCTCACCTGAGTATGGGGCAGAGATAATAATGGACATCAATACAGCTGGTATTGATATGCCCATGTTTTCTGCTTTATTACACTACCTTTATACAGGAGACTTTGGAATGGAGGACTCAAGGTTCCAAAATGTCGATATCCTTGTTCAGCTTAGTGAAGAATTTGGAACACCAAATTCCCTTGATGTAGATATGCGTGGACTTTTTGATTACATGTGTTATTATGATGTCGTCCTTAGTTTTTCTTCAGACTCTGAATTGGTTGAAGTTTTTGGTGGAAATCAAAACTGTTTAGATGAAGAGCTCAAAGCCCACAAGGCTATTATTTCTGCACGGTCCCCATTTTTTCGAAATTTATTACAAAGGAGGATACGGACTGGTGAAGAAATCACAGACCGAACTTTGAGGACTCCCACAAGAATTATATTAGATGAGTCCATTATACCAAAAAAATATGCAAAAGTGATATTACACTGTATGTATACCGACGTGGTGGACCTCTCTGTTTTGCACTGTAGCCCCTCCGTGGGGAGTCTCAGTGAAGTTCAGGCTCTCGTCGCAGGGAAGCCAAACATGACCAGGGCAGAAGAAGCCATGGAACTTTACCACATAGCACTGTTCTTGGAATTTAACATGCTTGCACAAGGTATGAGGTTCTGGTTTTTAATTTTGATTTCTATAATTATGTATTTGTCTTCCAAATGAAAACACATTTAGTATGTTCTATGATTTCAGTGTTTGGGATATGGCAGAGTCAGTTTGTCTGAACCTACGATTATGACATCTAAGACAAATTGAGAGTCAGTATTAATGTGGTTCTTTAATATTAAAATCAAGCATTCAGTACTAATGACTAAGAGCATTAGATAAGACTTGAGACTCTTTCTTCCCTAATGTAAGATGATAGGTGTGGGAATATATAATTACCCACCTACATTCCTGTCTCCACCCAAGCTTTGAACTAGCCTAGTTTCCCAGATTTCAAGGTTAGATTCTCATGTTTACATTCAGTACCTTGGTGCTTAAATGTTTGGAATAAGAATAAAAATTCATTACAAAAATAAAGATAGTCGCATTTGGATATAAATTTATTTGAATCAGAATTGGGCAGGGCTTCTGATTTAAATTTTAAAATACTCTGTATCTTATTTTTAGGTTGAACTTGTACATCAAGCAACAGCCTACAACATGTAAGGCACAGTTAGTACTAGACTCATGTGCTTTCTTCATTTAATTTAAACTATTAAAATTGGGACAGCACATTTTTTCTGTTATAGGCAAATGAATTTATGAAAGTTATATTAAAAGAAATATATCTGTTGATAAATGTTAGAATCTTAACATTTCATATCTGGAAAGAGACCTTCTGTGGGAGAACAAAGGGATTTAGTATCTTGACAGAGTGCATACTCAGCCATATATTAAAAGAAAATAAACTATATGACAAGAGATTTCTTGAGAAATTTAATTTAGCTAATGCATATTAGCTAAGACAACATTAGAAGTTGCCAATTAGAAGATGTTAATGGTTTGAGTAAAAGCCATGAATTTAAATAAAGAAAGCTAAGCACATTTTTCTAACTTACATAGTTAAGTCAACCAATTAATAGGGCTTTTAGAAACTGAAAAATAAAATAGCCCCAGTTAAATAACAATGTCAGTGATAAAGTGGGAATAGTTATACAGAAGAAGGCATTAATAAACATGAGTGAAAAAACATTGAGATTTCTTTTACAGGAAAAATCCTTTAAAATCTTACTTTACCATTATCTTTTTAGTAATAGACTAGTTTTATTTTATTACCACAATCAAAATGTCACTAAAATATTTTATTTAAAATGAGAATCATATTAATAGTAGACTATTTAGATGTCAAGCTATAGGAAAAATATGTTTTCAAAAATAACCTGGCAGTTTCCATTCATTTATTCTGTAAAACCAGGTTTGTCAGAAAATGCCTTTATAGAAAAAGTTGAAGTTTGCAACATTACCAAAAGAGTTTAATAATCTTTTATTTTCTCAAATTGTTTTTATTTTTAAAGTGTTTAATAAGAAACCAAAGTGTATCATATATACTTTGCATGGCAAAACATCCCTTAATATAGTATTTTTTTAAGGTTTTGAATGAAAAGTAAAATTGTGAGCCAAATCTTGGATCTTTGGTAATATTTGATTACCTATCTAGAGTTCTTTTACCTTCTTCAGTGAGGGTTTCTTTCATTTTGGTTTGGTTTTACTTTTTTGTTTTTGTCTTTTAGCTAGAAATTGTGTTCTATTCAGTATGTTTAAAGATATAAGGGTGCAATGGCCCACGGCTATAATCCCAGCACTTTGGAAGACTGAGGCAGGAGGATCACCTGAGCCCAGGATTTTGAGGCTATAGTGAGTTGTGGTTGTGCCACTAAACTCTAACCTGGGCCTCAGAGTGAAGCCCTGTCTCTTGGGGGTGGGAGGGAATATAAAACAACACTCCTTGCATTACCTTAATCTGGTTACTTAAAATAAGCAAAAAAAAAAAAGTGAGCAAATATTTTCTCAAATTTGGGTATACATGCTCTTCTGTTTCCTTTCGTTATTCAAAATACAGTTTGGATTATTTTGCGGGGGGCGGTGTGTGTGCGCACGTGCGCCAAGTGGGCTGTATCTTTCCCCCATACCCAGAGTAATATTTATATTAGGGTTTATAATAGATCATAACTTTAACGTGATTGTTCTCTCATTTCCATGGGAGGGATTTTGTACTGTAAAGCTTAAGAGCTCAGGTTATAGAACCAGACAGACTGGGTTTGACTCCTCCTCTACCATGTCTTAACTTGTTTGTCCTTAAGTCACATAACCTCTCTAAGCCTCTGTTTTCTCATTTGCAAAATAAGAATAGTAAACCCTGTAAGGTAGGAGTATGAGAATTAAAAGAAATAATATATGTTAAATGATCTGAATAGCTCCTGACACATAGTAAAGCATTCAGTAAATGTTAGCTGCTAAGTGATAATCATCATCACAACATATCTGTTAACTACCACATAGCCTTTTCCGAAAATAATGTCCTTCATGATGAAATGTTGCCATGAAAAAAATAAAGATAGCATCTTAAGTTTTAAAAATAATTTTGTTAATTAAATGCAATACTAAGCATATTTTATGGATTTTTGCTAGGAAATTATTGGTTTTAAGATTTCTTATATTTTATCACTTTAGTGAATTCATACATAGCTCTTATTGCACTTATCAAATTGTTGTTAAGTGTCGGGCTGTTTGTCACTCTACGATCAGCTTTTTACAACAAGAGTTCTGCAAGCTGATTAAGCCCGTAATATGCTGAGGCATCTATTTTGTGTAATGAATTAACATCTCCCATGCATCCAGCACAGTACTAGTTATATACCATTTTGGAGAGAATTGAGTAAATAGCAATTTTTTGTGTGTTCTGTGATCCAGATGAAGACTCCCAGTTCAGAAAGGCTTTGAGACTAGACTGTTGGGCAACCTGAGGGTAAGACCATATTGTTCTCATCTTTGTGTCCCCAGTACCTGGGACATAGTAGGCATTCAGTACATGTTTTTGAATCAATGATTGTTACCTTTTATTTCAAATAAGATTTAACTTAAAAATGTAAAACCTAATATTCCGTGCAAATGATAATCTACAGAGAGCAGAGGTGGCTATCTCAATATCAGATAGAATAGATTTTACATCCAAAAAGTTACAAGACACAAAGAAGGATATTATATATTAATAAAAGGCCACGGCAGGAAGATCGCTTGAGGCCAAGAATTTGAGACCGGACTGAGCAACATAGTGAGACCTGGTCTGTACAAAAAAATAAAAAATTAGCCGGATGTGGTAGTGCAGGCCTGTAGTCCCAACTACTCAGGAGGCTGAGACAGGAGGATCACTTGAGCCCAGGAGTTTGAGGTTGCAGTGAGCTATGATGACACCACTGCACTCTAGCCCAGGCAACAGAGCAAGACATTGTCTCAAAAAAAAAAAAAAAAGTTCAATACAAGAAGAAAATATAACAATTATAAACATTTATGCAACTAATGAGAAACCAACAATTATGTATGAAGGAAAAACTGATAGAATTGAATGTGAAATAGACAGTTCTGCAATAATAAAGACTTCAATATTCTACTCTCAATAATGGCTAGAACAACCAGACAGAAGATAAGTAAAGATATAGAGGACTTATCACAATAAGCCAACTTGATCTAATGGGCACGTACAATACAGTCACTCTACGTAACAACAACAGCATATACATTCTTCTCAAGTACACATAGGATATTTTCCAGGATATGGCCGGGCGCGGTGGCTCACGCCTGTAATCCTAGCACTCTGGGAGGCTGAGGCGGGCGGATCGCTCGAGGTCAGGAGTTCAAAACCAGCCTCAGCAAGAGCGAGACCCCGTCTCTACTAAAAAATAGAAAGAAATTAATTGGCCAACTAAAAATATATAGAAAAAATTAGCCGGGCATGGTGATATGTGCCTGTAGTCCCAGCTACTCGGGAGGCTGAGGCAGTAGGATTGCTTGAGCCCAGGAGTTTGAGGTTGCTGTGAGCTAAGCTGATGCCACGACACTCTAGCCCGGGCAACAAAGTAAGACTCTGCCCCCCCCCCCCAAAAAAAAGAGATTTTCCAGGATAGACCATATGTTAGGCCACAGATTAAATCTCAATGGATTTCTAAAAATGGATATCATACAAAATATCTTCTCCAACCACAATGACATGAACTTTAGAAATCAGTAACAGAGTTAAAACTGGAAAATTCACAAATTTGTGGAAATTAAACAACACACTCTTAAATAACCAGTGGTTTGAGGAAGACCTTCAAGACATTTGCTAAGTAAAATAAGCCAGTCACAAAAAGACAAATACTATATAATTCCATTTATATGAGGTAGAGTAACCAAAGTCATAGAGACAGAAAGTAGAGTGTTGGCTGCCAGAGGTTGCAGGGAGGGAGAAATGGGGAGTTTCTGTGTAATGGATAGTTTCAATTTTGCAAGATGAAAAGAGTTCTGGAGATGGGTGATGTTGGTGGTTGTACAACATCGTGAATGTATTTAATACCATTGAACTATATGCTTTAAAAAATGATTACAATGGTATATTTTATGCTCTGTGTATTTTACCACAATTTTAAAAACTGGGGGGGAAAGTTAAAGCCCAGTTTGAAAAAAAAAACAAATCCTATCAAGGGAGGTGAGGACCTTGAGAATAGGTAACACTTTTTAAGATAGAAAAGGTGATTTAATAGCTTCAAGAACATCATAAAACGAGGCAGCATAGGCAGACAGCCAGAGTGGTTTGTTAAGTGGGTAAAAGAGAAGGTTCTTGGCCTACACAGAGAATGTGCTTTATTCAGTACTCAGAAGGCAGTAGGCAATCTCAAGTAAATAATGGGGCCTCAGCGTACAGCACGGGCATTTTACGACCAGATTTAACTTCGGTTGCTTTCCATTTAAATGTAGCAAATAGAGTATAACTTTTTCTTTCCTCCAAAGCCCTAATATTAAAGAAATAAAACATACGTAAAGTCTCAAGGACAAAGATACCTGAGAAGAAAACACAGTGGGAAAAAGGATATTGAAATTTTTGAAAGATGGAAAACAAGTAGAAAGAGCTGATTACTTGCATTGAAAGGTAGCATTGAAAGGTGAAGTCTAGAAAGTAAATAATAGAGATGGGACAGCATTGGAGACAATAAGTATTCATCTAAGGTCTAACATCTTAACAAATAGTGGTTTTAGTAATAATGCTAGAGAAAAGTGAAGAAAAGACAGTTTCTAAGGAGTAATGTAAGAATTATTGCCAAAACTAAAGGAATCTTCATATTAAAAAGTTCTTTTTTCAGAACACTAGGAAAAAAGAAATGGTACTAAAATATTGCAGAGAGGGAAAAATTAGGTTCCATACAAAGAAATAGGAATCAGATGGTACTGATTTTCAATAGCAACGACTGAATACTGCAGTACATTGGTGTAGTACCTTCCAAAAGCTCATAGAAAATTACTTTAAACACAAATTTCTATATTTAGCCAAACTGTCAACCATATAAGGCTAAATGCATTTTTTGAGTCATGCCTCAAAAAACATACTCCCCATTCATCCCTACTCAAATGATGAAGCAAACCAAGAACAAAGAAGTATGGGATCCAGAAAATGGGGTCCTATACCAGAAAGGAGCAAAGGGAAATCTGGGGCACCAGCTGTGCAGTGGGCCTACTGGGCACTAGCCTACACTGGACCAGGTGGTAAAGGCGTCAGGAAGGAGGTGTCTAGGAAGAAATCAGTTACCTTAAATATTTGAACATCAAGTACTAAATGACATTGAAAGAGATTTTATAGAACTTTTAGTGTATTTATGAAGAATTAGGCCGGGCGCGGTAGCTCATGCCTGTAATCCTAGCACTCTGGGAGGCCGAGGCGAGAGGATCGCTCAAGGTCAGCAGTTCGAAACCAGCCTGAGCAAGAGTGAGACCCCCGTCTCTGCTAAAAAATAGAAAGAATTTAATTGGCCAACTAAAAATATATAGAAAATTTAGCCGGGCATGGTGGCGCATGCCTGTAGTCCCAGCTACTCCGGAGGCTGAGGCAGAAGGATTGCTTGAGCCCAGGAGTTTGAGGTTGCTGTGAGCTAGGCTGATGCCACAGCACTCTAGCCTAGGCAACAAGTAAGACTCTGTCTCAAAAAAGAATTAGCAATAGGTTCATATAAAATGAAACAAATAAGAAAAGAAGAAATTAATATCTCCAAGATAAAATTACATACAAAGGAAAATACAATTCTAGCATACAGCGTGGCTCAGCAGTAAGCAGTATTTAAATATGATAATATGGACAATGAATATTGATTTAATAAAAATTATAATAGAGGTAAATACTAAAAGAGCTAAAGGATCGAGAGTAGTTGCCTCTGGGCAGCAGGACTGGGAGTGGAAGGGATATAAGGCAGGGGGTTTTGTTTTTAGGGTAAGCATTTTGTTACTATTAGACTTTTAAAATTATAAGCATATACTTTGATTGCAAAATTAATTTTTTTAAATAAAGATACACCCTCAGTGCCCATAAGAACCAGAAAGACATAGAGAAGGCTACAGTCGTAAAGAATGGGGTCATTTATCATATCTGTGAAGACTGTTAACCAGTGAGATTGTGCTTACAATTTTAATTTACAAAGGGCTTTTACTTCATCTCAGTTGGTCATCCTTACAGTCTATGAATGTGGTGGAGCTCAGAGATTAATAACTAGCCTTTTCCCAGGCTTGTAAGTGATAAAGTTGTGACTCATAGCAGCTCTTCTTACTCTGAGCCCAGGAATTTGGGCATGGTGGGAAAAGGGAGCAATATGAGAACCAATTTCCAGGGATGAGGTTGGGAGGCTATGGCACACAACAGCAGGCTAGTGATTGATTGAAGCATCCACTTGTAGGAGTCTCAGCTTTGAGCCTGATATGTTGCTGAACCACTTGGGGTGGGGATAATGTGGGCCCAGCTAGGAGGTTTAAAAACTATGAGGACAGAGTCCTGGATAGGTCACCACTCACTTTGCCTCAGAGCACTTAGCCAGGAGAACAGAGGGCTTTGTACTGTTTCAGCCATTGTTTCCTGAATAGACAGTATTCCTGTATTGGTCATTTGACTTTTTTGGCTGCCCAGCATTAGGACCTTCTTCCTAGTTTGGGGGAATTCCTCACTGTGTAGGTCTTTATAGGAGGGAGAGCCCACCTCTCATTAAAAAGAGTCTAAAAGGTCAGATACTTACTTGTTTCTTCATCCTTCTCTGTGGTTAGAGCTTTAGCATATGACCTAGAATTTTTGAATTGGGCGCTAATGGCACAGAAAAGCACAGACTGTAGAGCATTCTTTCTGGAAGCAGAGTGGGGCAGCAACATCTAGGAGAGAAGGCCATGGCCATGGTAGCAGTGATGACATTCACCATTCAGGGACAGAGTGGGATCTTTAGTGGCCAGGCTCCTAGGGCAACTCAGGGTTCTCACTGGGCTTCCACTTAACGCCATCCTCACTCTGCAGCCTTCCTTTGTCCTCGTTTGTTTACTGAGCCTGATCTCCAGCTTTCCCAGCAACACTTGTGGACTAACAATATCCTTTCAGACAAATTCCTTTTCTCTTTAAGCCAACTAGAGGGTTTTTTTCAGTAGTTGCAGTGTGAAAAACCTGATTGGTAGCCATACCTATATTAAAAACACTAATGTATAAAATTCCAAAATAGATGACCAGATTGGAAGACCTCGTAAGAAGGACCAGGTGTTTGATCACTATGACTTTTCATAATGACCTTAGGATAAAATGGGTAAACAGCTCTGAAAATATGAAAACAACAGTAGGACTATACTATTAATTTACGATTTTTTGAGAAAAAAATTCAGTCTTTAGGATAACTATAGATTTTCTCATGAACTTTAAGAACCCATGGGCCTACCATCATTGTCATAAATACTGTTTACCTCAGAACAAAATAGCACAGAATTAGCACCAACCTGCGTGTTCCAGTGCAGAGCATTTTACTGCAGACTTTAAACTGAAGATTTTTTTTTTCATCCTGATCAAAAATGCATCTTGATCTATCTTTGCAAAATGAAACTTATTTATAACTTTAGTTTTAAAATGGAGTCTGTAATGTATTTGCCCGTATTTTTAGTAATAATGGATGTGATTATATTTTATTGAATTAAAAATCTAACAGGGAAGCAACTGAAAGCAATGACCTAATTTTTTCCCTTAGCAACTTGGTAAGGTTCCAAGTGTGGCTTGAAACAAATGCAAAATAGCAAAGACTCACTGTCCCCACTCACTCATCCGTCTCTTGCTCTTCCAATCCTCTCCATTGTCCCCACATTGACACTCTTCCTTCTGTCTTAGTTCAGTTGAGCTGGCAGTTCATTTTACTTTTGTCCATGATTGTTTTCTCTTTAGCAAATTAGTGTGAATACACTTGCTGGAGAATAATGGTACTAAACTAAAGAGCATTATCAACAGAGCAGAGTAGTAAATGCAGGTTTCAGTTAAACATGCAACATAGATGAAGAATTAATCTCAGGTTCATGAATGGCAGTTCAAGTGACTCTGAAGTAATATATCTCTAAGCATAATTAAATTTAGCACTTAAAAAAAATCTTTACTCCAAATTATTAGTAGAGTTTTAAAGTACAATATTTAATTACATATTTTATTTTGAAACTTAAGCCATTTTTCATATAGACTACAAACTCCTCACCTCTGACCCTCTCTGCTCTCACATTTCTTTTGTCTGTCTGGAGTATCTTTGCCTTTGATCACTAAATGTCCAATTGTACCCTAACTTTTTTTATTTTTATTTTTTTTGAGACAGAGTCTCACTCTGTTGCCCAGGGTAGAGTGCCGTGGCATCAGCCTAGCTGACAGCAAACTCAAACTCCTGGGCTCAAGCAATCCTTCTGCCTCAGCCTCCCGAGTAGCTGGGACTACAGGCATGTGCCACCATGCCCGGCTAATTTTTTCTATATATTATTAGTTGGCCAATTAATGTATTTCTATTTTTAGTAGAGACGGGGTCTCACTCTTGGTCAGGCTGGTTTCGAACTCCTGACCTTGAGCTATCCACCCGCCTCAGCCTCCCAGAGTGCTAGGATTACAGGCGTGAGCCACCGCGCCCGGCCAAGGCTATTCATCTTTTGAAGCCAAAAAAAGTTTAATCCAGGGGCAGTCTTCCCTTTTGTACTAGTTTATAATTTAGAGCAAAGAACTAATTGGGTATCCAAAATTCAGTAATAAAATTTATTTATAGTAATAATGAGAATAATTTTCATTCACGGTAAATTATATAACTCAGAATGTAAAAGTAACGTGGAAATTCTTATTCTAAATTAAACATCTTTTTACTTCTTACTTGTCCTGTTTGATTTGAGGGAAAATAAAATTGTAAGGAGTTGCCAGTATTTGTTTCTTGTCTATTGAAAGTGGAATGTTTATTCACCCTTATTTGTATACTGAAAAGACATTGGGTATAAATGAATATCATGGCTTGTGTGGCTTTTTAAATGTAAACATATGCCAGGCACTTTGTAGCCATAGAAAGAAGTGTTATTTCTAAAATATGAGCAGTTCATTTGCAGTAGAGTCTATTGAATATCTTCCGTTTCTTTTTATTTAAAATTATGTAGAGTTTAATTAGATGCGTTCTCAACAATAAGCATACCCTTTTCTCTGTGATAATGAAATCCCAAGGATGAGTTAGGGTTAGGGAAAAGGTGAAATAGCAGAAGACTTGTAAACTTACAGTATCACATTTTGTCTTGAATTATTGAGACATCTGTTCTTCACTATGCTTTGCATGTATCACCATTTATACATAACTTTCAAAATAAAATGAAATAGGTAATTAACATCAGTTGATCAAAATTTTTGATATCTGTGGTCCTAAAATAAGACACACAAAATATACTAATTTTTTAAATTTCAGGTTAGCATTTATTGAACTCCATTGCTGTGCAAGGTGCTATACCAGGGAGAAGGAAATTAAAATGAATAGGGGTTTTTTTGTTTGTTTGTTTTTTAAGTGTTCAGCTTAATGAGTTTCTTTATCATTTTTAAATTTTATTTATTTATTTTGTTTGTTTGTTTTCCCCCAAATATGACTTCATTAATTAAATTTTATTTTTTAATTGACATAATTTTACATATTTATGAGGTACATAATGTTTCATGTAATATACAGTGATCAGATCAGTATAATTAGTAGCATATTTATTATTGCAAACATTGTTTCTTTATATTGGGTAAAATGAGCAAATTTGGTTGGTTGGTTGTTTTAGAGACAGGGTCTTCCTCTGTCACCCACGCTGGAGTATAGTGGCACAATCATACCTCACTGTAACCTCAAACTCTGGGCTCAAGTGATTCTCCTGCTCTCAGCCTCCAGAGTAGCTAGGACTACAGGCACATGCTACGTATACATGCCCAGCTAATTTTTAAAATTTTTATAGAGACGGGTCTTGGAATGTTGCCCAGGCTGATCTCAAACTTCTGGGTTCAAGTGATGTGATCCTCCTGACTTTGCCTCTCAAAGTGCTGGGATTACAGGCTTGAGCCACTGTGCCTGGCCCGATTTTTGAATGTTAACTGTGTACTTAGCTTCATGACTGGTACTTCACATACATTGTTTCATTTCATCCTCACAATGTTGCAAAGCTTGGAGAATGATTTTCACATTTGGCAGAAAAGTTCAGAGATAAATAACAGTGTCCCAATGTAATGGTGTTTTGTAAATAAGAACTTTGAAACTAAATCTGTGTTCTAATCCTGGCTCTGCCACATACTAATCATATGAATTCTGTTTGGGTTACAACTTAAATTCATTTCCTCTTCTTCACAGATATGTAGGCACCAAACACTATGCCTGGCTCACAGTTGGGAGGGCCTTAACAAATGTTTTAAAAACTGAGTTGTGTTAGCTCTTTAATAGAAATTTTCTAAAAGTAAGAATTATTTTCTTTAACACATCATTTGACAGCACAGTTTCAAGTTTCCAAAATATAAAAAATTATTAGATTCAGAGTCTTTAAATAAGAAGCATATATCACATTCAATCTCAGCACCTGTATGATTACAATTGCAGGGAACATTCAATATTAGACGGCAAAACAGGGTCGTAAAAAGTGGTCCATAGAACTTTGCCATGATGGTGGGCTGATTGGTGTAAACTCCCACTTCACTATAGTTTGATTTAATTATAGTCTATTTTTTTTTTCTCTTTGAAACACTAAGAGAAATGGCCTAATTATCACTTTTTCCCAAAAGCTCTAACTTATTTTTAATTTTCTGACTCTACCATAGTCAAGTTTTGACTACTCTTCTTGGACCTACTACCACCAAGGAGTACAAAAACAAATGGAGTCCAAGAAGTAGGTTATTTGGTGTAAGGAAAATAGGGATGCAGGGGAGGGCATTAGTGACTGAGGAGGGAAAAGAAGGAAGACAAAACCTCTATTGTACAAATATCCTGGCTTTTCAAACTCAGAATTGAGATGTAGGGTTGAAGTTTCTGCCTTAAAACCAAGCATTGCTCTTATCTCTAAAACATACAGAGAAGGACTGAAACCAGGCATAAGCATTGTGTCTTTTTCTGGTTTGGGAAGTGGCTGGAAGAAAAACTATATCAAGAATTAAGATAGGTTAGTAATGATATTATTTAGCTGCTACTGTGTGGAAGACACTGGGCTAAGCTCTTGTTGTAGAATACCTTACTTAGTCTCTGTGGTAACCTATGCGGTAGTTGCTATCATTCTTCCCATTTTAGAGATCAAGAAACAAAGCTTAAGTTGCTACCTCTTCAAGGCTACTTCTACAGATCAAAAATGGACTTCAAAATAAGAATTTACTGAGCACCTACTACTTACTCAGTAGCCAAGCTTCTCATATACTTTGTACTTCAAAGGACTGTTAGATAGTATGTTTGGTAACATTAATAAACATCTATAACAACTCTATGCCAGAACTTTAAATTTGAATTAAATCATTTCAAAATCAGTTCATGCTCATTGTTGAAAAAAGGGGAATGACATACAAACATCGTATAAAGTGTACTTTCACCCACTACTAATGCCTTTTCCAAATCCTTATTATTGACATACTGTGAACAGTTTGATGAATTTCCTTACAAATCTTTGTGTGTGCATGAAGGTTTGTGTGTGTATATTTCATGTGCGTATCTTGTTCTGTTGTATAAATAGCATCATGCTATCCATATTACCTGTCTTGCTTTTTTCATACTTAAACCTTGGAAAGTTTTTTATTTCAGTACATATATAGTTGTTCTTTTTAATGACTGCATGTTTTTTAAGTTACTTTCTAAAAATATAAGTAATAGATATACCAATGGTTGAATATTCAAATAATATAAATAAAACTAAAGGTATTTAAGAAGCCTTTCCCCAGTGATAACTATTATTGACAAAAAGTGCCCCCCCCCTTTTTTTTTTTTTGAGACAGGGCCTCACTCTGTTGCCTGAGCTAGAGTGCAGTGGCATCATCATAGCTCACTGTAGCCTCCAACTCCTAGAATCAAATGATTTTCCTGCCTCAGCCTCCCAAGTAGCTGAGACTATAGGCACATGCCACCATGCCCGGCTAATTTTTATTATTTTTTTTGTAGAGCTAGGGGTCTCACTAAGTTGCCGAGGCTGGACTTGAACTCCTGGCCTCAAGCAATCCTCCCACCTGAGCCTCCAAAACTGCTAGGATTGCAGGTGTGAGCCACTGCGCCCTGCCAAAAAGTACCTTTTAAAAAATATCTCCACAGGACCAAATCTTAGTTGGGAGTGTATTTATGGAACTGCTGAAACATTCAGTGAATATAAACTATCCAGAAACTGCTTGGCTTCAACCATTTTTTCATATATTTTGGTGAAAAGGGATATCAGTCTCTATTACAAATTAATATGGGTTAGCCTTACTAAGTATATCTCCACAAAGAGTATGACTTTGATATATTAAAAGGCTTTAAGCTCTTTTATGGTTCCTTGCACTAAAAACATGTTTATATGCTTCATGTTTGGTATTGACTTGTTTATAAAGCTTCTGATAAATCTTTTACATGTGATAGAGTTTGAAGGTGAAATATTTGTGTATCTGAAATTAGTGCCAGAAAACTGAAAATACACTGGCACACTTAAATGTCTTTGTTTCTATGTTCCTCTTCAGCCGCAACAGAGTTAGGCCTTCTCTGAAGCGGTTTGTTTTTAATATTAGGTTTCCACTGTAAATGTTTCTCCCTAATTGAAGTTTACATTAAAGGACAATGCTGAATTTTGAAACTGTGATTCACTAAAATAATTCTAGAAAACACATGGGCATTACATTGTTTTTCTAAATCTATTGACATCTGAGCTTGTATCTAATTGTGAGTGGTTCAGTAATAATCCTAAACTGTGTGATTTATCTTATGCTTCATCTTAAGCTCTAGATTGATAGTTTTTTGGCTTAGAAGTGTAAACAGTAAAATTATTAAATATCTAAAGTCTTCAGTGGTGTGAACAACCACTCCTAAACTACATTTTGATGTCAGTTTTTTAGAGGTACTAAATTAAATAGAGGTAGATGGATATAGAGTTATAAATCTGATCAGCATAATAGGTCTGTAAACTTGAGGGAGCGGCTGCTGTGAGTTTTCAAGCAAATAAAGGTTAAAATGGAATATTATTAAGGGTGAAAAAGGTACAGCCTATCAATTCAAATGAGCTCCTAGGTAGAATTAGCACTATGACTCCTATCCTTTATTTAACAAACACTTATTTAGCCCTTACTATATGCCAAGCCTTGAGATTAATTAAAGTAACGAATATAATCTAGTGGTAAATGACTGCTATGGTGGAACCATATAGGCAGTTATAGTGCAAGTACCTTAATAGAGCAGAGCACTGGATGCCTGGGGAGCACCTAGGAAGAAGAGGAGCCCAGAACCCAATGTAGAGAGTGAGGGTAGGAGGACATTATCAAGAAATTCTCAGAAAAAGCGAAAGCTAGAGGATGAGTAGGATTTAAGTAAAGATTGGAGGTAAAAGGGAGCACATCAGGCAGAAGGAACTGTAGGTACAAAGGCCTACATCAATGAGAGCAAAAACTTTTTGGTTGGGGGAAGCTGCCGTTGCAGAGGTAAGAGAGATGAGGCTACAGAGGCAAGCAGGGCTGTGTGATAAAGAACTTTGTATGCCAAGCTGAGACAATTGGCTTTATCCTGAATATAACAAGGCTTGTGACCTTATTCCATTTGTATTTTCTGAAAGCTATCTTTGGCTGCACCATGCAGAGACTCTAAGAAATATTCTAGAAATAGTGGGATTTTAAAAAATACGTGTAATTCTGTAAGCAGATAAAATCTAAATTACAGATCAATATTACTAATTCTTCTTAAAAGTTTTGTATTTTATTTATGCAGGAGAATTTATTGAGCACCTGTTCTTTGTCAGGCACTGTGCTAAGCACTTTACTCACATTATCCTCCGTGGTAGGTATTATCTCCATTTGCAGATAAACTAAGACTTGAAAATATTGTCACTTACCTAGGGTTGTGGCTAGAAAGTGTTAAGGCCAAGATTTGAATCCTGGTCCTTCTGACTTTAGAACTACTCTTTGCTAGTTGGGTAAAGAGGGAATATGACCTCTGAGAAGAAATCATCTGTGAGTGCATTGTTTTGAAGGGAGCACACAAGCACATGTAAGAGGTAAACAATCAGGAGATGTCAACAAGTTTTCTGAAAAGCATAATTACATGATTCTTCCCAAAAGCTTTAGACTTTTCTCTTTGTTATAATAGAATTAAGGATACCAATTTACTATTCAGCACTAGTGAGATAATGGTTGAGGTGAAAAAGGGTATTTTTTGTTTTTAGATAAAAAGGTGTGAATCTCTGGGTTTTTTGCATATTGAATACTAGAATCGTTTTTATTTAACATTTTAATAAATCAGTGACAAGAAATTATGTAGTATATTTAGGTTGTCACTGACTATTCCCTTTTTAGAGCTTTGGCTTGCTTTGCTCTCTTGAGACTATGCTTCCTTCCTACCCTCTTGCACACCTGACAAATTCTGTGTTTGCTTTTGAATTAGAATACACCAGTACAGTGAGTACACTTATTGAGGAACCTTTCTTGTAGTAATAGCTGTCATTCCTTTCATGTTTACCGTAAGTTGTTAATAAACAACGTACTAAGGGCTAGCTATGCATATATTATTTATTCTTCAAAGTAACTAACCCCTGAGGTAGATGGTATTATCCACATTTTTCAGATAAGGAAACAGGCAAAAATTTCACACGTCACACAGCCAAAGAGAATTGGATTTGGGTTTGTGGTTCATCAGTCCAACTCTAGAGGTAACTCTTACATCTCTCTCCAGCAAGATGCCTGCACATAAGAACGCATTCAACTTCAGGGAATTCGGGCCTGCTGTAGGCCCCAGAGTTAGATCCCCTTGCATTGTAGTATAGTAAAGGGTTATATGTGGTATCTGTGTCCAGAGAACTAACATCCCCATGAATGCTTTTCCCTTTCGTTATGCTGTTCTCATTACCTCCCAAAACACTTAAATGTAAACATTAAAAATGCCATATTAGAGAACAGTAATTTATAAAGAAAACATTAAGGAAATTTCTGTCAATATTCAATTAAGTATCTTAAGAGTTCGTAAATTTAATCCTGTGTGTGTGGCAGTGCTTTCATGGCTTAAAGAGAAATCTTTTATCAGTTGTCTGTATGCTTTAGCGTCCTACTTTATTAAATTACTAAAGTTATTTTCTAGAAGTTTTCAGCTTCTTTCCTATCTTTCTCTGTCTGCAGTTCCCTTTCACACAGCTTGGCAGAAGCTCTAAGAATAAAGAATACAAGCATTCAGTGTACATTTTCACACACAAGCAGCATGAATCTCAGTGATTGTCTCTTTCCCATCAGAAGAAAGTAATGTTCTCAAGGTAGAGAACCTTCTCATTTCCTCTCCAGCATTCACTTGGTTTTGTAGTTAGCATTTGATTTTTTACTGAGCACTAAGGGAAGGAACCCTTAACAACTTCTGTAGCCTGGTGTTATGTTTTAATTTAATTTTTTGAATAGGTAATACATTCACATGGAACAGAATTCAAAAGGGTGTTCAGCAAAGAGTCCCTCACCCTTCTAACTTTGTCCCCCAGCCACTCAATTCCCCTCCACAGAGGCAACCAATGTTACCAATTTCTTATGTGTCCTTTTATTTATTTGTTTGTTTATTTGAGACAGGTTCTCATTCCATCACCCAGGCTAGAGTGCAGTGGCACCATCATAGCTCACTGCAACCTCAAACTTGTGGGGTCCAGCAATCCTCCTGCCTCAGCTTCCCGAGTAGCTGGGACTATAGGCATGTGCCACCACACCCAGCTAATTTTTCTATTTTTAGTCGGGCAGGGTCTCACTCTTGCTCACTCAAACTCCTGACCTCAAGCAATCCTCCTGGCTCAGGCTCCCAGAGTTCTAGGATTATAGGCATGAGCCACTGCGCCCACCATGTATCCTTTCAGATAGACAATCCAGAGATTGTCTCAGGATGTAACTTAAAATATATTGAAAGGGAACATAAAAAGATATTTAGATTAGATCTATAGTATAAGTAATGCCTTCTGGCATTTAGCTATTGTAAGAAAATCTTGTAGACAGTTAATAGGGTTGGAAACTTGAAAGATATATTTCTATGTGAATAAATACAGTCATGTACTGTATACCACATATGTGACAGTGGTTCTATAAGGTTATATTTTAACTGTACCTTTTCTATTTTTAGATACACAGATACTTATCATTGTGTTGCAGTTGCCTGTCGTATTCAGTACAGTAACATGCCGTACAGGTTTGTAGCCTAGGAGCAATAGGCTGTACCATATAGCCTAGGTATGTATAGGCTATACTATCTAGGTTTATGTAAGTGCACTCTATGATGTTTGTACAATGACAAAATCGCCTAACAACATATTTCTCAAAATGTATCCCCATCATGAAGTGGAATATGACTGGATATTAAACTCTAAGACTATATCTCTCTATTACGCCTCTTTACCCAACAGGGATAGCAAGTTTCCAAACATTAGTTATAAGGGTGTAAGAAATAAAGCACAGAAAAATCCAACATTTTAAATTTTTTTGTCAACCTGTTATGCATCTTTACCTAAAATATCAATTCTATCCTTCCTACTCTTCAGAGATATAACGATAAATGTGTTTTGAGAAAAGATAGCTGAAATAGATCAAAGGAATGGGGGTGCTAAGGGCAGACTAAAGTGGTTAGGATTGTACCGTTTGTTAGAAGTATATCACTAGAGTGATCTTAAACTTTCTGCGACAAGTAGATCCTAAGGTGAACCCTGTGATCCCCATTTTCTGGTATTCACACTCTTATGTAATCCCTTCTCCTTAAGTGTGGGTGTGACCTATGACTTGTTTCTAACCAATGCAGTATGGCAAAGATGATGGGATGTCATTCCCATGGTTACACTGTCATGTAAGGCTGTCTGGATGGCACACTTGCACTAGAGACTTTTTCCCTTGCGGCTTTGAAGAAGTAAGCTGCTGTGTTATGAGATGGCCTGATAAGAGGCCCACATGGCAGGAACTGAGCATGAGCCCCAGCCAGCACAAGTGTGTGTTCTGAGCTAATTACTGTTATGGGCAGCTGGGCTTAATTCTGCTGGAACCCTCTGACAAACCACGTGGAATACACTTCACAATTGTCCACATGAGGGAAGAAAGAGGGGATCATTTACCCACCAGCTTCCATTCCCCCTTTGGAAAAGTGTTTCCCGTGGGTGTTTACTCCCTTGCATGATTCACACATGTACAGGTGCCTAGCAGATTCTCAGAGATGCCTACCCTAAGGGTCAGAATTTCCACAGCAGAATACAGGAGGTACAGAGGTACAGCTGAGGCAAGGTGCTATCATATTACATCTTTGGAACTGGATTGCTCCAGTGAAAGGCAGGATGTGAGGTGGGCACAGAGTTGCTTAATTCAGTCTGCTTCTTGCATCACTCAGATCTAAGTGTGTGTGCTTCATTAAATCCAATTCACAGAATCTTTGAAGTGGTTGTCAGCCACACCTCTACAAGAGTCAAGGACGATGATGGAATTTGCCACAGTCCAGCTGTTGCAACTGGCTGGAAGCTCCAACTAATGTTGCTCATCATGACTTTATCAGAGTTCAGAGGGGGAAGCTAAATAACTCTGACTTATGGGATAAGGGAAATATAAGAATTAGACCTTACAAACTTGTAGAAGCTGGAGAAGTAAAGGTCTGAAAGAAAGAGTAATAGGATCCAGAGGAGTTCTTCCACTGGCACCTCTGTGGAAACATTTCTGAGCACAATCTCCCTCTTCCTTCAACAAATGTAGATTTTCATTATTATTTGCCAATATTTCAGCAGGACTAAACAGCCTACTGAGTGGGGTGACCCAGACCTTCATCCCAGAGGTATCTGAGTTCTTGGTTTCTTTATCCATACAATTGTTGAGTCTCTGTTATCACGGGGCAAAGAAGCACCAGATGTCCCAGTGAATTCATTGGTTTCCAAAAAAAAAAAATTCTTTCCTGCTCTTGTTGTCTAGAACTCCAGACTTCAAGTGATCCTCCTGTCTAGGCCTTTCATAGTGCTGGGATTACAGGCTGAGCTACCACGTCTGACCTTCCTGCTCCTGTTGTATCACCACAAACCCTACACCTTGGTTCATCACACTCAAGATCCCTTCCCACAAGTGTTCCTTCAGGACCTGCAAGTGCATATAGCCAGGTTTTGCAATTCTTTGGCTATCTTACACTCTTTCCTCCCAGAACAGCGACTATTTTTCCCACTCAGACTGTGTTATGAACCTGATCCTGATTATTGGCTTAGAGGTAGTGAGAGGAGACAAGGGCAGATCTTGAAAAGGACAAACATTATTTTTTCAGGCCTCTGTAGGATCTCCGGACAAGGGGAAGCAGCTACTCTCTAGCAAGGAATTTGGGAAGCTGCTTCTCCCAGCCTAGAAAATTCAGGTTAATCTTGGGGTTTTATATGCTCAGTTGATCCACCCAAATATCACCATTCCAGGTTTCTGTGTCCCTCTGTCCTATCAGAACCCAAATTTTATCATAGAAGACTTGTCGAGGCTTTTTTCACACCTCTTTTGTAGCTCTGATATTCTTAAAATTAAATCTTGAGCCTGAGTTTTGGCAGTGTTCCTGCAGCTGCAGGACATAGGGTCTCTTTAAACACTGACATGGAAGTCTTCAGACTTTGAAGAATGCCTATATTTGAGGGTAGGCTAATCTGAGCGTGTCATTTTCTTTTTTCATGGCTTCTAAAGCTGGCAAACATCAGGACCTAATGTTCCCATTCCATTCAAGTGCCACCACTGTTGCTGAACTACTACACCTTTCATATACACCTCATTTTAATCTACTACTGGTAAAAAAATCTTTGTATTGTCACGCTGCTGCTTGCAAGGGTTATCACCACCCTACTTAGTAGGAATGTGAGGGAATGGGTAGGTCTTTTTTGCCATCTGACCAGTGAATGAGCTCGTTATAGAATCTCATTCAAGAATCTTATTTTCTAGGGCCATTTCTATTACTAGCTCTCCTTGTCTGGTTATCTCCTCCCATTCCCCACAGTCCCTGCTGAAAGCACATCCCCAAACAAAGGCTTGTGTGCAGGTCATTTATTCAGTAAGTAGTCCCATGAACTAGAGTGGAGGGTATGAAACTGGGAAGAAGGGAGAGAGCATTCCTAGAGTGGTCATTGAGTTGGTCACCACTGCAGGCACCTGGGTTTAGACTCTTCAGAATTGTCTTCCTGACGAATAGTAGAGAAGAGCTCTCAGAAGTCACAGCATCCAAGGACTGACAGTATAAAATGCTGAAGTACAGGTTGGCTTGTCTTTTAACCCATATGTCTGACTTATTTTCTGCCTTAGATCTGGAATTCTTGGTTGCCTTTTTAAAATTGATTTGTTGGGATGCTGTGATAATAGTGGTGTTTTAGAAAGCAAACTTTTCAGTGGTGTCCTCTGTATGGATTGGTACACTGGAGGGAGGGAGACAGTAGGAAATATTTCAGTAATTGATATGTGAGGTGCTGAGGATTTGAACAAAGGTGGTATTAGTGGGCATGGAAAATAAAAAGGCTAATCACAGAGTATTTTGAAGGAAGACCTACAGATGAGGGCATGTCAATCACAGAGGGTATGTTTTGATCCCGCACAGGCTGATAAGTTAGAGAGTTCGAGGTCAGTGATAGAACTGCCCAAATTCAAAGCCCATGCTATTTCTACTGCTACCTGCCGCCTTCTCTTCCCTGTTGTTTCTTAATTCCTTTCCTCACAGTCATGTAAAGGTTAATAAGAAAGGATTGAAGCAACTTTTCTCTTAAGCCTATTTGCACTTCAAGTCTTATTTCTAACTCTGATGCCTCACTGAAGACTCACCAGGCCCAGTCTAAGCCAGCCTTGCTCTAAATTTGTGATGCTGTTCTGTGTGACATGGCAAGCTGTAATCTCTCTCCACAGTTCCTTTCCTTCCTTCCCTCCCTCTTGCCTGTTTCCTTCTTCCTTTACCCACCCCAACTCCAATATGAAACTCTGGATCTGGAACCTATTTATACATTTCCTGATAGACATGAGCCAGTGAAAAGATTTTCCACTTGAATTAGTCAAACAAGTTGGAGAGCATACCTAGGAACAATGAAGAGTGTGAGGGGGATAAAGACAGATATGGCAGTCTATTCAGGAGAGCTGTCAACACTAAGGCTTATTTTAGTTACCAGAGGAACAAACATGAAGAGAAAACCAAAAATTTTGATAATAAAAACAGAAAGTGATCCTATTTAACATGTAGCAGTAACAATCATTTGTGTTACTAAATTTCAAATTAATTTGTTTTACCTCTTTGTAGCTCAACTTGATCATTCATGTTGGTTGTATAGCTAAAGTTTTTGAAAAGAGACCTTTTTGCCCACATTGAGGATTAGAAAGAAAATATTCTGTTGAAATAGAATAGAAAAGAATTAAAGAAGTAGGAAATGGATCTGTAAAGTATGGTTATTACACAGGCAAAAGGAATTCTAAGACTTTGACTTTATACCATCTGCCAACCTCCTAACAGCATCATTGAAAACCTGCTACCTGAGCAGAATGCACTGGTGCCTTTTATCCATGAAATGCCTTGGCTACAGGTGGAGTTTTTCTATTACCAGGAAATTGTTCATAAAAGCTTTCGAGTTCATCCCAAAAGTTATATGGTTTATTAGTCAACCATTGCTGTATAACAAAAACCTGAACACTTCAATGGTATTACAACAAACATTTATTTCTCGCAAGGTTCCTGGTTAGCTGGGGCTGCTCAGGTTGCCACAGTGGGTTAGCAGGGTTGGCTATGCTCCCCTGCTGCTTATTCTCGCCCCACCCCCTACCGCCACCCCCACCCCCTAGGACCAACAAGCTAACCACAGTGTATTCTTTGCATGGCAGAAGGCAGGAGGGCCAGCCTAGTTCCCCAAAGAAGAAGGGACTCTATACAGAGCAATAATGTTCAAAGTGTGTCTGCAATGAGTGGGATAAATATAGGAATTGAGAGAAAGCATTTAAAAGCTTTTCTGACAATTGCCACAATATTCAAGCAGTGTTTTCGCTGAATTTTACTAAAGTATTGGTCCATAACAGTTTGAAAATTTAAAAAGAAAAACAAAAAACTGTTCCTTTGACCCACAATAGTTTGAGAAGTGCTGGGAGAGATTATATGACATTCTGCTCACTAGAACTGAATATCTGCACTGCACATAAAGTGGACATTCTGATCTGTGTGTTGGTCTCGAGGGATTTGTGTTAGGATAACTTTGTCACCATGAATCTGACCATCTTTGGGTGTGCTAATAATGTTTTATACCTACAAGACTGGTCCAAATTTACCAAGAAAGTGGCACCATGTGAAGCCTCTTGGCATCCACTTGATGGCCTTTCCTTGCCAGCATCCCTTCTGCCTTGTTGCTGTGTTTACATTTTCATTCCAATATTGATAACCTTGACAAAAGACATACTATCACTAGTTGAAATCCTTTACCATAATATGGAAATACTGATTTTGACATAAGATAAATCTCTTTATACCTTCCAACATTCCAATTTTTGCCTAATTGTCTTCCTTTTACATTTTTTAGTTAATATCACCATATTTGGTATATTTATAAGGTGCGTTTTGGTTATGACACTGGTGCTTCTAAGTAAGTAGGTTCTAATGGGCATTAATTAGTAAGAAACCTAAGGTCTGAGGTATAAAGGGGGGAGGGGGAATTTTTAGGAGGGAAAGGAAGGATATGTTTAAGTATGACTTGTCTTCTTCCTAGCTGTATGACCTTGGACAAATTATGTAATCTTCGTCACCTTAGTTTTCTCATCTGTAAAATGGGAATTAATACTAATTAATGCCACCTTCTTCAAGAAGAAGTGCTAGAATTTAATATTCTAAGGTAAGCATATAGCACAGAGCTTGGTATATACACATAGTAAGTTTTCAAAAAATTAGGTATTATTGTTTGCTTTTAATTAATTATCAACTAGGTGACAGGCATTACAGAATCAGAAATAAGGTGGGGCCTCTATCCCAAAGGAACTCTTAGTCTGATGGAGTAGTCAGCAGACAAATAGGTAAGAAAAATATAGTATTAGGAGAGTTTAGTTCTGTTATAGAGAGAAACACAGAGCACGAGCAAACCTTTTAGATTGGAGGAATCTAGGACTGACCTAGGCTTTAAGGAGCTGGATTAAGGTCGGCTCTTAAAAGGGGAAACATCTAAGATAAGTCGTCTTCTTTTTTTTTTTTTTTTTTGTGACAGGATCTTACTCTGTTGCCTGGCTAGAGTGCAGTAGCATCATCATAGCTCACTGCCACCTCACCACCTCAAACTCCTGGACTTAAGCAATCCTCCTGCCTAACAGGGATAGGGCTAGAGCATAGGTGGGTGCTAGATCAACAGATAGGCAGTTTGAGCTATATCTTGAAGTCACTTGCAGCTTGAAGCTATTGAATAATTTGTTACATTTTAAAAGATCATTACGGCAACAGTACAGAAAGCAGAATTAGAAAGGGGAAAAGTGGAGGTGGGAATTTTCTTAAGGCTATTCTAATAATGCAAGGAAAAAATATCAGATTCTGAAAGGGAGATGTTAAAGATTCAGTGGAGGGGATGGATTTAAAAGAAGAATAAACAGCATTTGGTGATAGATTGGATGTGGGCACCCAGAGAAGAAATCAATAATAGTACTCAGATCTCTGACTTTGGTGACTGGGTAGACGTGATATCCTTCTCTAAAACGGATTAGGAATGGGAAGGCTAGGTTTTCCAGAGGAAATGAATTGACTTTTGCATTTAAGATATCTGTGGAATATCTATATGAAACTATCCAGTGAAAGTAAGGAGTGACCTTGGGAGTCCAGAGAGAGCTCTGGGTTGGAGCTATTGACCAGGAAGTTGGATATAACAGAATGAAGGCTGTGGGGCAGGTGACACACCAGGAAAGCAGGTGGTGAAGAGAGCTGGGATTCACCACACTCAGTTTAGATACTCCAGAATGTTTGAACAGATGAAGAATGCCAAGGGTACAGTCTCATTTATATCTCATAACAACCCTATGAGATAGGAAATATAATTTCAGTTTTACAGATGAGAACATTTCAGGCTCAAAGAGTTAAGTGATTTACAAAGTTAGGTAACTTTGCACTAAGTGTCAGCTGTGATTTCAAGTCCAGTCTGTCTGATTTTAAAGCCCGTTTTTTCCTACCATATCCTGTTTGTAAACCTCAGAAGTTTAAATATATGATCATGTTATCTTTGATTCTGTTTCTTTACCTCTGTCAACATCCTGGTTTAGTAGGATTGCGACACATCCTTTTAAATAATCACCTTTTCTCTAATTTCCCCTGCTTCATTCCTAAACACATCTATGAGATTACCTTTCCTATCAGATTGACTCATCCTACTCAATTCTACTCCAGTGCCTGCTTTAAAACAACAGACCAACAGAAGTCCTCTACTGGCCACTGGATGAGGTTTGTCCTCCTCGGCTTGGCATTCAAGGCTCTCCATACAATCATGAAGACTGTTCAAAACTTTTCCATATTTCCCACTTGTCATCTGTACATATCCATGCCTTTGGGTGTCATATATATGTGGATCTTATTGTGGTGGTCTCAGAGTATTCCTTTGTAAGGATGTCATTTTAATGTTTAGATTAAATAAATTAATCTTATGTTTGCTCTGTTACCATTCTTCTAAAAATGATTGTATCTTTGTGATGGAATCAGCTTGGGTATCTTCTGACCTTAGTTCCCTATCCAGTGTAAGGGTTCTTTGTACTCTATCGCTAACAAAATGAGCCAGCCTCTGCTCCTACGCTTTTCTAGAGGGATCCTTTTTTTGAGGAGAGGAGAGAAATTCTAGTTGTTGGAAATTTCTTATCAGTGAGCCAAAATCTCCCTCCTTTGAATATCCATTTGTTTCTCGGACCCTTGAACAACAGAGAAGTCAGTTATTTCTCCCCTGCCTCGTGAAGGCCCATCAGACATTTAAAGCAGCTTTAATGCCTCTGGTTAGGTTTCTCCTATGTAACCCAATAATCTCATTTGCTTGGAGCTTTTTTCATGTGACAAGTCTTAAACTCTCTTCTAGTCTCTTTCCTTCCTCTGAGAATCCTGCAGCACAGTCAATGCTCATCTAAAAAACACAGGGCCCGGAACAACACAGCACCTCACAGGAGAGCAGTGTGACATAGTCCCTTGATCAGGACTCAGTGCTTGTACCTGAAGCCTGACATTGCTTCACCTTTATAGCAGTTGTGTCACATTTTGCATTCATTCATTTAGAGCACCCAAATATTGTTTGTTTTACATAGTTGGCAGTTAAGCTAGTTCTCCCATCATGTACTATGCAGTTGATTTTCTTTAAGTGTAGAACTTTCTGATTTTCTTGGATACATTTCTACTTCATTTTGACCAATTTCTTTAGCCAGTTATGATTTTGCTATGCAGTGTGTTGCTAACTATGTTTCCCAGTTTTAGGTCTTCTGAGATTTTGAACCATATTTTGTACACATCTTTATTCATGTTCTTGATAAACACCACAAAAACAGAGGCTTCCCACTCCACCCCCCAAGTCAATCAGTGCTACTTACCATTGATTCTGTTAGGCACTCTTCTGTCATCCATCTCCCTGTCTCTTCATCTTATCCGCAAAGATCTCATTTGTACATTCAGCACATTTTCATCTAGCACCTACCATGTGCAAGAAGGTACTAGAGATACACTGAGGACAGCAGTCTCTATCTTGTGGTGCTTACAGTCTAGCAACATCATGAAATACTTTGTGGAAATCAAGTTACACAATTATCTATGATATTTTTCCTTACCTGGTACCATATCAAAAAAGCAAATGAGGCTTTACTTTTTGTAGACTCCATGTTGGGTATTAGCCTTCTGTCACCTGACCATGGGATTCACCCCCTTTCTCTTTTTGCTTTTCATGGTTTCACAAATAACTTTCAACTTTGAAAGTCTCTGAAGTCCATCGGTGCCCTTTTTTGGCTATATCTTTTAAAGCTCTGAGCTCATTAGAGAACAGTCTGTGTAGCCATATTTTTGGTGGTGGTGGTGGTGGCATTTAAACACCTCTTTTTTTCACATTATCAAGATTGTTTTTTATTTTATAGTAAACTTAATGAAGAATTTCTGTCCAATGTTAACTGTTTTCCCTCCCACAATCTTTGTCACTCAGATTTTATATTTTATCTTTATATTTGGAAATGAACTTTCCCAAGGCTATCCTCAGATTTTCTTCTTTGTGTTCTTAAAATACCATAGTTAATTTCTCCAGGTTACTGGTCCTTTTCATTTAAACCACTTATTTCTTTTTAAGTTTGTTAGAATTAAGCCCAATGTAAACTATCAACAATGTAATATGTTTTCATGAAGACTATACAAAGAACAGATGTCTTCGTAGTTGGCAGCCTACTTATCTTCTTCTCAGGTGTGGATTCTCTCATCAGTCAAGTGTCATCCACATCCTTCCTCTGGCTGATTTCTATAACTGTAGCATTTCTACCTACTTTTCTTTTCCCTTTGGTCTAAAGCTCTCCACCATACTGTCTTATTCAGATTATTGGATTTGCATGTAAATGTTTATTTTCTTTAATGATTCAGAGGATTCTCTGCTTTTTCTGTAGAACCGTCTCTATAGGGCAGCAGATTTTCTATAGGTGCCATAGTCTATTGTTACCCCATCCCACCAAGTCTTGGTGATTTTCATGAGATTTTATATATCTCCTTGAATTCTTTTTTACTATCGCTACTTTTAAGTATAGTGCCTAGCACACTGATGTTCAATAATAATATTTATGATTAATCTCAAGAAGTATTTGCCTTCTCTTTTAGGCTGTGAGGATATCATTGCTGAGAGCATCTCATTAGATACCTTAATTGCCATCCTCAAGTGGAGCTCTCATCCATATGGCTCTAAATGGGTGCACCGACAAGCTTTACATTTCCTCTGTGAGGAATTTTCCCAGGTCATGACTTCGGATGTTTTTTATGAACTCAGCAAAGACCATCTGCTTACTGCTATCCAGTCTGACTACCTACAGGTAATCATTTATACACCTCTCAAATTCATTGTCATTCATATGTGCACCAAAAAATCCATCTGTACTCTATTCTTCCATCTAGGGTAGGGCAGGGGAAGAGAAACAGGCTGTGATCAAACCACCCAGAACTTCCCTCTTCATATTTGTCCAACAAAAGCCTCTGGCTTACTGGCTCTTCATGCACAGTGCTGTCTTGACCCAAGATGTGAACAAGCCCAGGTCCTAACCAGCTGTACCAAAAAGAGGTTGAGGCAGTAGGCAAGGTCAGAAGCACATCCAAACAGTGATTTTCTTGGCTTCCATTAATATAGATTTGCTATAATGATTTCTTTCTTTTGGTGGAGTATCACATACTTAGATTGTAGACAGTAGTTTCAGCAGCACAAAGTAAGAATAATATTCAGTTTCTCATCTGCTCAAATGATTATAAAAACTCAATGCATGCATTCTGCCAAAGTATATGTTTTCAACTACTTGTTGTTAACCAAAAGTAGTTTTTAGTAAATTCTTATGTTCTTGACTTAAATGCCAGTCTAATTTGGTAATTTAAATTAATAATAGATTTTAAATATTGCAAATATGCTTTCAGGTAAAATATGTTCAAGCTTAATTCTTTTTGCATTGGCTGTATGAATTTTATGCTAAAATCTATACAACAGTTTTAATGCTGTGAAGACATAAACCCATTGAGCCATTTCTTATTTCCTTGTATTTGTACTAGAGAAATTGTAAAATGCTATCATTTCAGTCAAAAATACAGCAAAGAGTTAAATAATCCACCAAACATCTGTGCTTTTCCTTCACACATTGCTTTGATTGCAGTATAAATGTTGTCATTCTTGGGCTTGATTTATGGAGGGTCTTTGTTCATTAACCTTGTCTCACTGTCCTGATCAAGACTGGATGCTTTATGTTTATGGGAATTAGGATTTGTCAGTTCTCTCAGATTATTGTCTTTAGGAGCTTTGTATTTCCTCTTAGAAAGTCAAAACAAAACAAAACAAACAAACAAACAAAAAAATCACAGCCTGGATTTGCTCTAAGATTTTAAATAAAGTACAAAGAAATGAGGGGTACGTTGCTATTTCACAGATTGTGCTTCAAAGGTCCTTCCCCAATCAGTATCAAGTACCTTACAGAGATTGTAGTTTCTTCTGCCAAAACAAGTTGCTGTGCTTGTTTTTCCTGTCCCTGCAGAAGATAGTAGTTACCCTGTATCCCTATACTTTTATTTTCATTTATTTATATTTTGTTCCAAAAAAGAATTTAAGGCAGCTGTGTAAAAGTATAGAAACCATATAGTAAGATAAAATAAATTTAAAACAGGAAGAGAACATGATAAAGAAAAAAAAGATGGAACTAAGAATAAAAAATTTAGTTGGAGCCAAGAGTGAGGTCACTGGATAAAATATATGTGATTCTGCCTTGTATATTTGCTGTTGATGGGCCACACTTTTAACTATTAAATTTCAAGCAGCCAGTGTGAAGAGTGAAACAAGGTAAGTTGCATGCTATATTTACATTATGACCTAGGAAAAGTCACTAGTGAAATTAACCTTTTATCTAATTTCACCACAATAAATATAAACTTTTTTATTATAGGCAAGTGAACAGGATATCCTTAAATATCTTATTAAATGGGGAGAGCATCAGTTGATGAAAAGAATAGCAGATAGAGGTAAGCTCAGAAAATTAGCTTGTGCTAATTAGCTTGTATAAGTTTTTGGTGGTTCATACTTTCCCCAAAGCTTACTGAAATGCATGCTACACATCAGTCTTAAAAATTGACACTATTGCCTGGTGAAAATAAAAGCGTTTGGTAAAATCTTTTAGTAGAGAGGATATAGTTTGTAAAAAGTAATCAGAAAGTCTTATTTTGCAACTTTAAAAGGATACTCTGTTGTTCTTACGGAACTGATTCATGAAAATATTAAAATGAAAAATTTTATATAATGATTAAAGTGTTACAGAAGCATATTATTGATGAAAGTGTTCTGGAATTAGATCGTCTTGGTGGTTGCCCAACAATGTGAATATAGTAAAAGCCACTGGAACTGTATGCTTTAAAATGTTTCAAATGGTGAATTTTATGTTATGTGAATTTTACCTCAAAAAATATGAATACAAATAAAAAAGCATATTTGTTTATTTTTAAATATTGTAGAAAGTAAAAGAGAAATAATACTTCTGAATGACATCCAGCTAGGGTCACTGCAGAAGAGAGGGATCATATATAGAAGGGTGGGTTTTCAACTTTGGACACTTATGATTCTGTAGCAGTCTTTTATTTATGTCTGGACTTAGCCCACTCACCTGTCCTCCACTCATATGTTATCGGGTTATATATTGAACCCAAATGAAAAAAATTTAATTAGAAAAATTAAATACAGATTTTCCTGTCATTTTTCAATAAATACATTATTTTCTATAATTTACATATCATAAAGTTCACCTTTAAAGTGTTCAAGTCAGCGGTTTTAAGTACATTTACAGAATTGTTCTGTCACATTTTTAAATATATAAAAATTTTGTGCTAAACCTGCCTTCCAGCCTTCTTACAGTGTTTCTTTAATATGCCAGTACTCAAGCACTAGGGAACAAAAGCTGTCCTATTTCATTTCTCCTAATTTATTTCTCTGTGGCCTGCAAAAACCTTTAGGAATTCTCAGATTTGAATTTTTTTAATATAAAAATGACTACAATTAATTTAGAAAGTTTTTAAAATGCAGTCTTTCTTCATTTGCAGATTCTGTATTTGCAAATTTACCTACTCACTAAAATTTCTTTGTAACCCCAAAATCAATACTTGTGGCACTTTCATGATCATTCATGGACACCTACAGAGCGGCAAAAAATTTGACTCACCCAACAGGCACATTCCCAACTGAAGTAGAACAAGACAGTGGCAGGCACTTTGCTGCCTTATTTCAGATGTATTGTAAACAAGTGTCCTTTTCACAGTCTATTACCATGTTTTTCAAATTTTTATATTTTTTATTAGTGATCTCACTGTTTAAAATGGCCCCCAAGCATAATGTTGAAATGCTATCTAGTGTTCCTAAGCGCAAAAAGGCTGTGTGATGTGCCTTACAGAGAAAACACATGTGTTAGGTAAGCTTAGTTCAGACATGAGTTATAGCGCTGTTGTCTGTAAGTTCAGTGTTAATGAATCAGCAATATAAAGTTAAAGTATCTTTAGACAGAAACACACACAAAAAACAAAGTTATATCTTAATCAGTTGACAAAAATGTTGTGCCAGGGCAGCCTAGTAGCTCATACCTATAATCCTAGCACTCTGAGAGGCCAGTGTGGGAGGGTTGCTTGAGCTCGGGAGTTTGAGACCAGCCTGAGCAAGAGTGAGACCCCATTTCTACTAAAAATAGAAAAAATTAGCCAGGTGTGATAATGTGTGCCTATATTTCCAGCTACTCAGGAGGCTGAGGCAGGAGGATCGCTTGAGCCTAGGGGTTTGAGGTTGCTGTGAGTTGATTGAGGCCACGGCACTCGCCAGGGCGACAGAGTGAGACTCTGTCTCAAAAAAAAAAAAAAAACTCAAAAACCAATATATAACATTTCTCCTTAAAAAGAAAAAAAAAGAAAAAGTTGTGCCCAGAGGCTCGCAGGAACCTAACCCTAGAAGCAATAGTTCAGTATTGGCTAATTCATTGTTCATGTATACTTTATAAAACACAACTACTGCGAATTATAAGAATCATTTGTATATACCTCTACATAATCATTATAGGCCATAGGCTTGTTCGTTGATATAAAGTTGGTAATGATGAAATGTCATTTATTTGGGGCAGATACGGAGCATGCTTAAGGGATAAAATTCCCCTTAAAACAGTAGTTTTCAAACTGAGTTAGAATGAAAGATTCTTCTGTAGGGATAAGAAGGAAGCTAAGTGAACCAGGCCACACCTTTGTGTCAGTCACCTTTATATTATATATAAGGGTTCTGCCCTTACCTATTACATGTTTGGGGGATTTCCTGTAAGATTTTGTATGAAAACAGGATGCCACTGCTTTAAGAAAAAAATTATTTTGAAAAGCAATGCCTTATTTGAGGCCAAATCATAGCAAGGCAAGAAAAACAAACCTTTTTCTGTACACTTGCAACAATTTTATTTTGAATGACTCCAGAAAAGACTTAACTTATCAAAAACAATATCTCTTTTTATATAAGCATATGTGTATATATAGATATTAATTTGTCTATAGAATATTTATTTTAAAAATTAGCATTTATATTCATGAATAGTAATAATCTTATTCAGTGTTACTTTTTTAAGGAAAAAAATACAGCCCCTAGGTTAAAGATATGATTAAAGATTCCCAAAATTATGTAACTTTTCTTTCCATTTCATTGTCATAAGTATTTGTGATATGTTTTTCCATTCACTAATATCCAATAAATAAAACATTTATTATCTGCTCTGGACAAAGGACATGTATTACATGTCAAAGATCTACTTTCATGCAGTAACATTCCCACATTGTGGAAATTTAGGAGACTTTCATAAAAATCTTAAAACTAGATAGAGTGTACACTAGGTTTTGCTGCTTTGGACACCAAGTGATAAATATGTTGTTAAATTGCTGTTAAACATATATAGCCTAATGAGCATACCGATAACCTACAGTGACCAAAATTGTCATATGCCCTGCAATGTCCTTATTGTACTGAAAACTGGCCACAAAACTGAGACAGTTTAAGAAAAATCCTTTGGTCAAACTAGATTTTAATAGATTGTCATCTTTTCTCCTTTGAGTTAATATACAGAAAAAAATACTTTATTCTTTATTGAAGAACAATGATAAAAGAATGTTATTGCACTGTTAACACCATGCTTTTTCTTTGTCCAAGAACATCTCTATTAAATAAACTTCTTATGAAAGAATTGATATATAACCCTTTTTAAGTATTATACAGTGATAATGAAAGTATATATACTAGAGAAGAAAGTAAGCCTATCTCTGAACATATTTGGATTTGGTTGGAGACTTTTCATTTTCTGTCTCATAGAGCCAAACTTACTGAGTGGCACTGCCCATAGTGTGAACAAAAGAGGTGTAAAAAGACGAGACCTGGACATGGAAGAGCTGAGAGAGATCCTTTCTTCTCTTTTACCTTTTGTGCGAATCGAACACATCTTACCTATAAACAGTGAAGTCTTAAGTGATGCAGTAAGTGTTTTTCTTCATTTATCCATTTCCTGAAAAGAAAAATGCCAGGCTTAGCTCTCTTTTTTTTTTTTTACCTTTGTAAATAATTTCTACAACTAATCAAGTATTGTGAAGCTGTAAATTCCGTGGGTACACAGACAGATGTCTGTTGTGTATAGTGTTGTGTCCCTAGAGAGTTGGGTGGGTCAGTAGGTCTGTCTTTTAGAAGAGTATCATTTCTAGGGGAGTTAATTCAGTCATTTATCAGTGTAGATCAGAAAGGAAAAGGTAGAAATTACCTTTAGAGACTCTTCAAGAAGAGCGAATGAATCAGAGAGTGGCAGGGGGTGATTGGTTCAGTACAATTCAATATAAAAAGAATCAATGGACTTTCTGACTGTATTTCAGACCCAGGTGAAAATTAATAGAGCTGATCATGTTACTTTTATAATTTCTTTTAAATGGTGAATTTTTAAAAAGCTAACAAAATTGCTTGAATTAGTAGATAGGAAAAAAATCAACATTATAAATATTCTTCACAAATTAGTGTCTAAATTTAATGTAATGCTTATGGAGATCATAATAGTTTTTCAGCTGCACAGAAACTTTATAAAAGTCACCTGGAACAACAAACTGTAAAAAAATTTTTTTTAAGTTCTCCAAAAATGACATAATGAAGAAAGGGATAACTCTTCTAGAATGTAAAACATACTTTAAAATGCTAATATTTAATCTGTGATGCTAGCATAGCAGATAAGACAGAATAGTCCAAAGAAAGGTTTTAGTTAATATAAGAATTAAACATATAATAAACAAACTATCACAAATCAGTGTGGTATGGGATTAACTGATTAGCAGAGGAGGAGGAAATTCATTTAAAGTTAAACCATCATTTCACTTGCACACAAAGTGAATCCCTATCAGATGGAAGAATTAAATGTTAAATTGAAAATAGAAAAATTAGAAGAAAACAATTAAATATGGAATCTCTGCTGAAAAAAAATGTTTAGTCTCACTAGTAATCACACACACATCAAAAGAAAGCAAAATAAAACATCAAGTCCAACCTGGGCGACATAGCAAGACCCCCAACTCTATAAAAAAATTTTATAAAAATTAGTGAGAAGTGGTGGTCTGCGCCTGTAGTTTTAGTTTCTGGGGAGGCTGAGCCAGGAGAATCACTTGAGCCCCAGTAGTTGGAAATTGCAGTGAGCTTTGATTGCACCACTGCACTCCAGCCTGGGCAAAGAGTGAGGCCCTGTCTCCAAAAAAGAAATAAAGTTATTTTGTCACTTATTAAGCCTATACCGTGTTTCCCTGAAAATAAGACAGGGTCTTATATTTATTTTTCCTCAGGAAGAAACCTTAGCGCTTATTTTCAGGGGATGTGTTATTTTTTTTAAGTACGGGACAACAATCTACAT
>VBSM01001979.1:8888101-8910617 GCA_008086735.1 Cheirogaleus medius
AAAAAAAAAAAGCTAATGTAGGTGAGTGACAAAGGACAAGATGAGAGAGGTGCAAATAATAAGTGTCATTGAATGTCTTCCTTATCGTACATTCATGTGCCAGGATTAGGAAGGAGCAGGGTTACTGAGCAGTGCACAGGGATATGCCAGTTTCGTAATGTTCTGTTCAAGCGCGTGTCCAGAATCTGTCCTTAACTTCTATTCTACTCTTCTGTAGGATCTACTGTTCTAGTGAATGCTTTGATGGGACAAGAACAGGAAGTTACATATAACTAAGTACAGTATACCATCAGGAATAATGTGGAAAAGACTCCCCATTCCAAAAACAGGCAGAAAATGAGTCCTCATGCATGCCTCTACTCTCACAGGCTCATCGTCAGAGCACATGTTTGACAGTAGGTAGTAGGTAGTAAACTGAGAGGATTCTTTGCTTGAGTTTGCACTGCATTAGAGATTGAACTTCTGTAGTACTTTTCTGTAGTGCATTTGAAAAAAAAAATAGTGATTTTTTAAGTCTTCCAACTCAGTCACATGCCATCAGTAACATTCAACACAGAGAAAAACAAGATTCATCTGTTCACAGAAGCTTCATTAAAATATGGCTTATTGGAACCTCTGGACTTACATACACCTCAGGTCAAATTACGGTCCTGCCTTATCTTCTTACACCTACTGTCTCCCTGCAGTCCCTGCTTCCCCCTACCCCAGAATAGCAAAGGTTGTTGGTGGTTGATAAACCAAATTCCAATCCTATTGGCCTGGCCCTCAGTTCTACAGTTAAAAAAGCTCCACTACTTTATATTTTAAATAAAACTCCCTTTAAGGTAATTTATTTGTATGTTCATTACAGTCTTGACTATGTAATGAAAATTGGAAATAACCTAAATGCCCAACAGTGGGAGAATGGTTAAATAAGTCATGGTTCATCGATACAGTGGAAGGTT
This sequence comes from Cheirogaleus medius, assembly GCA_008086735.1. Classification (NCBI taxonomy): domain Eukaryota; kingdom Metazoa; phylum Chordata; class Mammalia; order Primates; family Cheirogaleidae; genus Cheirogaleus; species Cheirogaleus medius. Next base: position 8,889,046 of record VBSM01001979.1, read on the forward strand.
ACATAATAATTTAGAATGGTGATCTCAAAGAAAATTTAGTGGCAGAATTATATATACATTAAATTTTGTGAAAATTAACATATATGCAAAGGAAAAAAAAGGTGAGAGACCTGAAAATGCTAATAGTGTTATCTCTGTGGGGAAGGTTAGGGGTTTTGTTTTGGGGGGGGGTTTGCCTTTATAGTTTTTTGTATTTTTGTAATTCTTAAAAATATGCATGTATTACTTTTATAATCAGGAAACAAAATCAATGAACATCATTTTTCAAAGAGGAATTCATGAGCCTTTTTTGAACCCTCCTGCCCTTTTTGTCTCTGTGCAGCGAACACAGCCTGTGCTGAACGATCTGATGCCAGACATCGCCGTGGGTGTGTCCACACTGTCACTCAAGGACAGGAGGCTTCCAGAGCTTGCTGTAGACACAGAATTAAGCCAGTCAGTTTCTGAAGCAGGACCAGGGCCTCCCCCGCATCTGTCGTGTATTCCACAGAGGCATACACACACTTCTCGGAAAAAACACACACTAGAGCAAAAAACAGATGCTAGAGAAAATCAGCAGGAATACCCAGATTTCTATGACTTCTCTAACACTGCTTGCAGACCTTCTACTCCTGCTCCTGGCAGACGCACTCCTTCTCCTTCACAAGGTGGATATTTTGGTCCTGATTTGTATAGCCACAATAAGGCATCACCAAGTGGCTTAAAGTCAGCCTGCCTGCCTAGCCAGACCTCTCCTAAAAAACAGGAAGAACCTAGGAGAGAATATCCACTTTCCCCTGACGGGCATCTACACAGACAAAAGAATGAGCCAATACACCTGGACGTCGTTGAGCAACCTGCCCAGAGGTCAGACTTTCCTTTGGGAGCCCCAGAAAATGCTGGTACTGGCCCAGCTCACGTCAGGGGACGAACTACAGTAGAAACTGACTTGACTTTTGGGTTGACTCCCAACAGACCTTCACATTCTGCATGTAGCTCTGAAGCTCCAGAAGAGAGATCCAGAAGACTGGCAGACAGTGAGTCCCTGGGCCATGGAGCTCAGAGAAACACAGATTTGGAACGGGAAGATTCAGTAAGCAGAGGAAGGAGGTCACCAAGCAGGCCAGACTTTCTCTACAAAAAGTCTGCCCTCTGAGAACAACCTTCAAGTCGTCTGTGCCTGAGATGTGAAACATCCCATTCTATGATGTAACCCAACAACTTACCAGTTTATCGATGCCAGCTGATAACTCAGTTTCACATTACTTTCTTCTAGTTTTTATGTGTATATATATGTTTATTAGACATGGCATGCTAAGAGGGGTTTTTTGTTTTAATGCTGCATCTGTCTATTTTGTGTTTGAACAATTGTGTGGGGAAGCATTTTTAAGAGCAAGCAAGCTGGCACTTTTTTTCTCTTTACAAATGGAATTTTTTTGCACTTGTACTTATTTTATCTGTATTGATTTTATATCAGTATGTTAAACTTTATTGCCACATTTAAAAGACTGTATTTTCATACTTTTTTGCATTTTACCTTTCATCTACCAATCCACGTGCATTGGATTGCACACTAAGATGTATTTTCTTATGAAATAGTTCTGTGTTTATTTTTTAATTATAGAAATTCCAAAGAACAGCACATCAAAATGCTCCTCTCTTTTCAGTAATTGTTTTAGTTCAGACATCTTCCTGCTCAGTCTCCATAAATCTCATGTCATTTTTCTTTAATAAGTTTTGGAAGCTGGTCTTCACTCCCCCAGCAGGAGTCCAATCAGGGTCCTGCAGTTTGCTGGTTCAATTAAGAACAGGAAGGAGAGAAGCCTTTTGTCCCAGGCTCACTCCATTGCTTTATTCACAACGTAGGCACTGTCAGAATCCCTGCAAAGTCTGGTAGTGGGGATTAGAGTGTCACTAGATGAGTTATCTTTAGAGATCGGATCCTTGGCATTACAAAGCAGTGGAAATAGTGAAATAACTTCAAGGTCGCACTGATGGGATTTCTGATGGGTCCTGAGTTCTCAGCTGCGATGTTGAATTGACTGCCTGCTGCCTTCAGTTGTCTTGCTCTCTAGGGAAAAAACAAAAAAACAAAAGGGCTTCAGTCTTATAGATGTTATTTGGTGTTTGTAAGCATATGTTTTCTTTTAAATGTTTTTCTAAGTATGTCTGCATCTCATTGTCCTATACAAAGTTGTTATATAATGCATAATGCTTTGTCACCAAAAGAAAAAATTTATTTTCAGTTAAACACTACATGTCCTACTTGAACTCCACTAGGGACGCTGGTTTGGCATATACTGAACCACTGAGCACATGGGATCTTTTAAGATCCTCTCCCTTGGAAGGGCAATGTGTGAGCTAAGGACTGTTTTTTTCTTACTCTCCAATGTAAATATATTAGTATTTGGGTTTTTAAATCACTTCAACATTATTTGAGCATTCACTTTGTATTTTTACAAACATACACACACACAGCCGTAGCACTTAGAGGAAAGAGACTTTCCGAGCATTCCCTCGCATGAAGGATATTTGGGAACCTCTTTTCTATGTATGTATATATATATAAAACTATGAATCACTCACACTCACTCTAAAACTATGCAGGGCTAGGGAGCCTTTACAAGCTACCATATAAATGAATTACATGCACTTTGAAGTAAATAGGTTTCTATTGGGTGTCAACAACTCTGATTTCTCCCGAAACTGTAGTTTCTCTTAAAGTCTTTTCCTACTTTACCCTGTGGATATACACTCAGGAATAATCTGACATTTTTTAAAAATCCTAACAGTAGATAGTCTCAAAGATGGGAACTTGTCAGTGTGTCTGTACACACCGCAAACTGCCGCCACTTGTTCTGCTGCCCGACTAGTTAGCTGCTGCTAGTGCATTTGTGATGCTGGTGACAGTGCAGACCAAGCTCCCAGTCTCCCAGAGTTAACACTCGTCTACTGTAAGGTTGGCTACGCATCACCTTTGGGGCTCTTTTTTTAAGACAGAAAAACATAGGACTCTGTTCTCATTTGTAAGAGGCTGACTTTCATAATAGTTGATGGTGTCTTTTAAAGCCCAGCCTCAGTCTGTCTCTCTTCCGAAACAAGAGTTGTTAATTCCATTATATTCCTTAATATGTATTTATATATATGTGTGTGTTGACATAAATTGTTTTGATATAGTTTTAAATTTCTGTTCGGAATCAGACTATACTGTGCTAGTACTGCAGATAATGAGTAGCCCTAATTTGGATGGGGGAAAAGTTTTTTTCTGTTGTTGGTTGTTGTTGTTGTTTCCCCCAAATGTTAGAACAGGGCTGTTGATCCCACACATTAATTTTTCTGAAAATTCATGAAGTATTCTTTCATTCCCTAAAACATAATTATAAAAATAAGTCACCACTCTTATTATTATTTAATTTATGAAGTTTGCTTTTAATGGTTTGGTAGCTTACCTGGCTAAACTATGTGTATAGAGGGAAAACTTGCTTTAATCTGTGGGGTTGTGGACTGAGGTGACTTGCGGAAGATAAACAAACGTGGGTTTTGTGTGCATTAGGGTGGTAGGTGTCAGTGAACTTTTAATGTATCTTGTGAAGTATGGTTAATAGGGTAGGTTGAATAGCCATGTGCCTCTGGCTTTTGAACCCATCTATAATATTAAATCTTTTTTAATGCTGTACTAAGATAAATGTGAAGTCTGAGCGAGGTTGCTCTCAGAAGAAAAAAAAAGTTGTATGTATAATATAAAATTTAGGCCATGGGAACTGGCATTTTACTTGGTATAGAAATTTAATGAGAACCAAATCACAAAAGTACCAGATCTCCTTTTGAGGCCAAGGACAATCAGGCCGATCAGACAATCACCACTTCCGGTGCCGTGTGTGTTGAGGTTAGAGAACTGCCATTCAAATGCTAGAGCGGAAAGAAAAGATTCAAGTCTTAAAGATGTTGTTGGTCTTTCTCCTATGTTATTGTTTTCGTTTTGTGATCTTGGTGAATAATTTAAGTTCAGAGTCACCTGTGGCTCCTGGGGGGAAAAAATAGCAGCATTAAAGGCAAAAATTATTGAAAAAATTGCTTAAATTCTCCACACCATTCTCACATGCCCCCTTTAGCTTTATTTCTAGAAACCCTGGACCTAAGCCAGCCTGACGTTTCAATAACCCATTAGGCTTTAAGGATTTTTAGTGAGTTTTTTATATTCACATCTTTTTGTAGAATTCTCTGTGAAACTTTACCTAATTCTCTTTTTTGCTTCCTCAGAAACTCTGTTTTTATTACACTTGTCATCCTTTATTAGGTTTTCTTTTGATTTGTTGTTCAAGTTGTAGCAATGGGCATAATGCAGGTACATTTGAACTGAGACGATGGTGCGGAATGTAGAGAAGCAGTGGCGAACTTGGCAGCAGCATTGGCGCTCCCTGAAAGCTGACCTCTGTGCGTCAGTCTCTGATGGATTGAAGGGTTAACATTTCTCAGTAACTCCCCAGCAAAATAAATATTTTCTTAAAATGTTGAATTTGCCTTTTAGGGAAAAATATGTTTCATGAAATACTTGTAAGATACTTATTTTGCAGTTAATTCAGAAGCATTCGTATTTTTATGTTAGGACTGAATTCAAAGGGAAATGCTTCTTTGACTTTTTTTTTTAATTGTTTGGTTGACTTTCAGCTTTCTGTAGTTACTATCAAAGCAGCAGTGATGGGTGCTATTCCCGGTTCTGCAATGGTTTACTTTGCCTACTAAGTGATTTACTTTAAAACCTCATTACAGATAATCTTACTAAAGAGTTACCATGCACTCTGCTAAAAGATGTTTTACTGTTTTCCATTAACACTATTGTATGAACAATGTTTTATGAAATGTCTTTTTTGTCCTTGTAGATGGCCATAGCTGTTACGTAGTTACCATATTGGCAATCTTTTGATTGTTTTTTTCCTCTAGAAAACCCTCAGACTGTGTGTCAATCTTCCATATTCTGAATATTATAATGCTGTGGCCGTTTCTGTAGAAAGATTACTTGCAAGTGTGTGTCTTGGAAATAACCTCTTGTGTTTGTGTGTTTACGTGAGTTCTAAGAGGTCAGATAAGCTCTGGAAGATTCATGATATGTACCTGCACGTGACTGTGTATCTGAGTTACATGGTCAGGCGGTATGGAATCCTGCTCTTAGATCAGGTGGCTGAAAGATAAGGGTTCCTGAACTCCACTTGCTGTGTATGTACCACATCTGTACTTCAGAGAGGCGACATCTTCTATAACATTGCATTTCCTTGTGGTTGTGCTGTTATTGGTATAAAGTCAAGTGCCTTCAATGCTAAAGGCTCAGAAATTTTTCTTAAACTGATTTCATGTCCTATGCAAGTGTTTTCTACAACCTGCATAACCAGTACTTTGTAAAACTTGTTTACGCTTCAATTGTACATAGTGATTTTTAAAGAAATATATAGTATTTTTATTTAGGTACCTCCAAACTTGAATTCGTCTGTGTGAAGCATTGTAAAACGATACATTTCTCTTTTGAGTACCATTACAGTTGTACAGAGGTTTTCACTGGTTCTATTTTTCTACTGTTACTGATAAGCATGTAACACTGACTTTATCCTACAATATAGTTGGCATTTCAAATAAATGGCTTGTATAGAACCTGCTGAGTTGGATACCGTCTGTTTTAGCAGTGTAGCATGCGGTCTTCAGTTAGAGAAGTGATTGTACCCTTCGAGGGTAGGATTGGGAGTTTTCTAGCTTGATTTCCTCTGTGTCTCTAGGGTTTCAACCAAAGGCATTTAATTTTTATTATTATCATAGTTTTCTTAGAAATCACACTTTTATTCTGAATCATCAAGTTCATTATTTTTTATTTCACTGAAACATTTCTGAGAGATTTCATTTTACAAATTTGAGCAAAAAGTTACTTGCACAGGGATCTCCAGACGAAGCTCAGCATAGCACCCAGGTGAACCAGGCACCTGGCTGTGTCCCGCTATTCAGGGACCTCCAAGTGTCAGAGACCTGGTGGCTTACATTCTGAGTTTTCTTTCTCTCTTAAACTCAGGCTTATTAATATTTTTCAATTTAAAAGGGAAATGGAGTCATCATCTAGAGTCTAGGATTCTGAAAAAGCATGCAAAATGGGAAGTTTTCTCATTTTCATTTTTAAAAATTGCTATAAAATAGCTCCTATTTTTAAATTTTGTTTTCATCATTTCACTAGTAAGTTCTGTCCTAGCATTTCACTCTTCATACCTCACTATGGAATAATCTCTTTATATTTTGTAACCATCTAAGGTTTAACAGAGGAGTGTCAAGATAAAATCCAAGGTTTTTGTGGGTGAGCTTCTTAAAAATCTAAAAAAGAAAAGTGCATAAATCAACGTTTATTTCTGTACTTGTGATTATCCCTGGAAAAGCAAATTCAGGGAGCTCTTCCCTAGCCACGGCCTTAGCTCTTCTCAGTACACTAGGAAATATTTCTTGAGTCCACTCTTCCTAGGGTCTGTGAATGTGGAGCAGCAGACAAAACAGACGGGTACCTATTCTCAGAAACTTTAAACTCTAGTTGGAAATACTTTTGTCCTAAAAACAATCAAAACAGCACAGGGCAGTTACCATGGCTGAGGGGAACCCTGGTTTGAAATGGCCCAGGAATGAATGGGTGGGAGGAGGAATGCTAGAGTCAGTGCTAAGCACTTAGTGTGTTGTTCTTTAATCCTTCAGTGAACTAGATACTGTTATTTGTGCCAGTTTACACAAAGATACAGAGCACTCGGTCCAAGGTACACAGCCAGAAAGTTGGCAGAGGTTGGGCTCAAGCCCAAGCGGTCTGGCTCCAGAACCCAAGTCCTCAACCACCATGTACTGTGCAGCAGAAGGTACAGCAGGGCGTTCATTTGTTCCTCCAGTCAGCAGTTAGCCCCGCTAGAAACCGGAGCAGCCGTGATGAGCAAGACTGGCACAGTCCCACTCGACATTTTAGAGTTTCCAAGAAGAAGAGACACTGAATCACCAGAGATAAGGCTGGGCATCCATTAATAACTGGTGTCAGGGGTGGGAAGGCATCATAGTATGGGAGTGACCTTGAAGGTGCAGGGGAAGGGAGAGTCAGGACAATGGGGCCAGGAGGGGAAAGGGAGTTTCCAGGGAGAGGCAGAGCCCGGAAAGAGCTCAGTGTGGTCAGACCTGGCCTGAGGCCTGAACTTTCCAGCCCTTATAAGGCAGACTAAGGATTTTGAAGTTGATGCTAACGGCAACACTACTACAGGGTTTTAAGCAGGTGCATAGTTAATCAAATATGCATGTTCCCAAATCACTCTGGCCAACGGGAGAAGTGGGTTGAAGAGAAGCAGAAATGGATTCGTGAAACCAGATAGGAGGCTGGCACAGCCCTCCAGGGAGAGCCGGGAGTAGCCAACAAAGAGGACAGAGTCTGAATTTGATGAAGGGGCAATATCTACATGACTTGGTGACTCTTTACACGGGGGAAAGGAGGAAGCATCAGATCTAGGAGAAAGATCATGAGTTTAACATTGATCATGTTAACTTGGAAATGATTGCTGGGCAGCCAACTATGAAATGGCAATTCAGTGTGAGTGGGAGGTCAGATATGCATGTTATCCACGTATGTGGGCAATACTTAACAGCGTTGGGAATAGGTAGAGTGTTCAGTGGAAAAGTTTAAGGAAGATGAAGAGAGGGCTCGGATGACGAACTTGGAGGAACTCCAACCTTTCCAGGTCAGCTAGAAGGAGTGGCGGCCAAGGCAGCCTACCAGGCAGAAGAGAACCACCAGCAGGGTATGGTTCTCAGAAGGCCAAGCAGGGGCTGTTTGGAAAAGGAGGGAATATGATCTTTCAGTAAAATGAAAGAAGTAAAATACAAGATAGTGCATACATATGCTGCCAATTTGAAGACAAGAAAAAGACATATATAGTAAACATATACATAAAAATGTCTGCAAGAATCTATGAGAATGTTTACAGGACTGCCTCTGGAGAGGAGCATTGGCAATCTGGAGTGGGAGGGGACTTCTCATTGTATCCTTTGTGTTCTGGTTGGATTTTTAAATGATGTGCATGTATTACTTTTTCAAGTTAAAGGTAAGGGATTAAGACTCAATTCCACTCCTCCCTAAAAGTTAACTCTGGCTGCTGTTTAGAGGTTTTGGAAGATCAGGCCCCTAAGATGCTTTGGGTCAGCCGCATGGAGAAGACGTGGGGTCAGTGAGAGCAGGCCGGTGCCCGGCTGCGGAGAGAAACTGGCTAGGGCAGGTGCACGTCTGAATGGGAGATGGGAACGTGGAGACCAGATCTGGAGACAAGCTCCGGAGTAGCTCAGTGGTCAAGCGGACAGAAACTGAAGGGGTCATAGGTACAAGGGGACGTCGGAGCCACCCACGGAGGCTGGGTGGGCTCGTGGTTATTCATCGTTACTAGCCAGCCACACCTGCCATCCCATGGCCTGTCAGGACAGACCTTGTCACATGCTCAGGCTTTTCCTCCCACTAGAAGACGGCTGCCCCTGTGGATGTGGAGGAGGAGGTCAGTTCAGCGTCACTTGTTCTTAAGGACGTTCTCAGTTCCCACTCGCGGCTACACTCTCTGGCTGTCCAGAAATCACTCTGCAGCAGCTGCCAGTTTGTTTTAGACTCCTCTGGGGAACACCTTTCAGGTCACCAGACCATAGTGTCCAGAATCTACCATCCCCCACCTAAAAATACAAAAGGAAATGAATCGAGACTTCTGGTCTTTTTTGCCATGTCAGCCCCTGTCCCTTTCTTGGTCGTCCTATCCAGATAGCCAGTGGCTTGCTCCGGGCCCGCAGGTTCTGCCCATTCTCACTTCACGTTTGCTCCGCTTCCCCGGGTCCGAGGCTGTTCCCTGACAGGGTGGAAGTGAGTTGCATGGTTCTGCCCTCCCTGTCACCAACTAGCCTTGCACTCACTGTCCTTGCCCTAAACTGGCTTTGTACATTGACATTGATGACATCACTGGGGCTTTTCGTGGGCCTCACCTCAGTCTTTTTTCAGCTCAGTGTAACCTCAATCTCCTGGACTCAAGTGATCCTTGTGCCTCAGCCTCTGGAGTAGCTGGGACTACAAGTGCGCCACCACGCCCAGCTAATTTCTTTCATTTTTTCTTTTAGAGATGAGGTTTCAATATGTTGCCCAGGCTTGTCTCAAACTCCTGTCCTCAAGAGATCCTCCCGCCTCAGCCTCCCAAGGTGCTGAGATTACAGGCATGAGCCACTGTGCCCAGCCCATCACCTCAATCTTGAGTTTGGCTGCACGACCCACTTGGCAGGTCCCTCTGTCTCCCTGCCTCTTGCCTATGGACCCCTTTTCAGTCTCTGAAAACCGGTGCTCACCAGTTCCTCGCAGTCACGTGCACATCCTCAAACACCAGCTTGTGCCTTTCCGTCAGCACCAGGACTGAGACGTCCTCTTCAGAGGCCCCTCCAGTGCTTTGAGCTTCTTCTTGCAGGACTTGGGGTCATTGTGTCTCGTCTGCAGGCTTTGAGGAACGTGCATCCATAAAGTCTGGTTCCAAGGGTGCTGTGGCCAATCCCAGCTGGTGGCAGGCCTTCGGAGGAGTCCGAGGGCCTGCTGGGTGAGGTCCTGGCTGTGGGACCTTCGGCACAGCCCCTAACCCTCAGTTTCCTCATCCTTAAAACGGAGGTGACGTTAGTTCACTTACTGAGCGCCAGTTACGGACTTTCTGTATTTGCGCATGATCCTCACATCAGCCTGAGCAACAAGCTGTTCCCGTTCTCAAGTAAAGAAACTCCTCCTCAACACCTGCCTGCAAGGACTGCCGCGAGTCCGCGGGCTCCTCGTGACATTGGTACTCTCTGAAGTCCCTCACCCTTGAACCTATCTAGCTGTGTGAGTATCCTCCATCTCTGGAATCTTCTATCAGATGCACGGTAAATGCCTCCCTACCCCCGGTGACTGAACTAAAAGTAATTGTTCTCATCTCTCCATGTTCTGACAGATCCACCCAAACCCTTGAGGAGTCCCTGGTTAGTCCAGGTGTAGGTGACCCCAGAGAGACTTCAGTGTCCCCCCAGCATCCCACCAACCCCCAGGGGCTGCCGGGACTGTGCTCTTTGCCACCTTGCAGTCAACTGTCCCCCGTGCCTGCCACTCCCACTCCCCTGCATCACCCACTCAGCCCTCTGGACTCCCGTGGGGGTACCTGACCCCACCCACACTTCCCCACCCTGCCTTGGTCCCTGCACCGCCACCACCCCTTCCTCATGCTCCTCTTCCTCCTCTCCTGCCTCTTGCCCCCGCTGCGGCCCAGCTCGCCACATCCACTCAGCCTCTCCCAGGAAGTGGCTCCTCTCACTCCTTCTGCGGACTCTGGGTCGGGAAGGGCAGTGGGTGATGGTCTCCTTCTGTCACTCCTCTCATCCTGAAGGCCTTGGCTCCAGCCTCACAGTGTCCCCGTTCTCCAAGCCCTTCTGTCTCCCCAGTAGCAGCCTGGGCCATATCTAGACCCCTCCTCCATGACACAGCCCTCCCCTGGGCCCAGAGGGCTCCACCTTTGAAATCTTAACCTCCCTTTCTGCTCTCAGGCCAGATCTCCTCCTGCCGGGTCCTCCCAGACGCCTCTCCTTTGTCTTTCCAGCCTCTTCCCTCCACGGGTGTCAGCCACTGCACCTTACTCAACTTCTGACCCATCATCCTGGCCAAACTCTGTCCATAAATAGAGGACACGTCCATCTCCTGTGCTGGGCCTGGCCCTGGCAGACTGAGGACAGCCACATGGCCACAGCCTCTTTGCCCATGGCCGCAGCCTCTTGTGGCCTCAGCGTGCCTGGCCCTTGGGGTCAGCCTGGCCCTGTTCCCCCTGGGGCCACTTCCGCCCTCCCCTCCCCTCTCCCTGAGCTGCCCCCAGCTCCCGCCTCACTCTCCAGCCTCTCTGGGAAACAAAGGCCTTCAGATGGGAGTCGCTCCACCTTGGGGCCTCAGACCCCGCCCTCACCTGTCCTCCCAGCACCCTGTCTGGTGGCCAGGTCCACCCTCCTGTCCCACCCTATTCTGTCTTCTTGAGGCTCTTCCTCTCACGGACTCTGCCACGCTGCCGCCCCCACACCCCCAGCTCCTGCAGCGCGGCCTCCGGGCTCCGGGCTCCCGCTCGGGCTGCTCTTCTCAACCTGCATCCCGGCTTCCTCTTTCCCAGCTTGTCCTTCCGCGCTGCTGTTCCCTGGTGTCTGTCCTTGGCCCTCTTTCCTCACTTGTCATGTCCTCCCCAGAGAAGGGCCATTCGTCTCTTTCGCTCGTTACCATGAGTGCTGCTAACTCCCAAGGGCCTACCCCAGCCTCGACCCCTGGGCCTCAGACCTATCCGCACCCCCCAGATGCCCAGCGGGGACCTCCAGCCAACTCGGCCCCTGTTCCTCATTCAGCCTGTCCTGTGCCGTGACAAAACTGTTTGTTCCTCCCAAACTCTTCCTCTTCAAAGGCCCTGGGAGGGTGGCGGTCCCATGCCCAGAGTTTCCTACTAGGACTCATCACACACACTGCGGTCTCCCTTGGTGACCATGGCTTTGATGGATTCTTGTCCCTGAGGCTCACACAGCACAAGCTCCAGGGAGTCAGCAGCCTCCCAGCTGCTCAGGGGGCTCAGGCAGCAGCTCCTAGCCTCCCGAAGGCTGCCGGGCCCCAGTGCTCTAATGAAGGGCAGGAAAGACAGTCCCCGACCTCACAGGATTTATAGTTCAGTGGGGAAGACACAGATATTAGCAAATAAACTCACATACATTATTACCACCGGGGCCAAGTGCTGTTCCAAAGTGAAATGGCGATTTGAGGATTAACCACATCACAATGGGTCCAGTCTTCCCCGCCCATAATTAAGAGGTCCCTGAGAGAGAGGGGACGCTAGTCAAGAGTCCTCAGTCAGCAGCATTTGACCTGCAAATGGACCAAGGAGGGCCGCTGGGGAATGAAGTTAGCTTTTGACTCTGCAGCCTCTGTGAATGAACTGTGTAGGAGGCGAGTCCGTCATTCTAAAGCAGCTGCTTTCCCTGATTCTGCCCCATTCTGTGCACAGCTCCGGGCCTGCCAACTGGGCCAGCTGCCCTTGGGTGAGGGGTGAGAAGTCCCTTGACCCACACATGGGGTGCTGTGACCTTGAGATGGCCACCCCTCCGCTGTGTGCCTCAGCTGGCCTCCTACAGCGGGAACTGAGTTGCCCCTGGGTGACAGAGGACAGAGGAGATGCAGCTCACAAGCCGCGGGTCTCATCCCAGGGGCTCAGGGCACCCAGCGGCCTCCCTCACTCCATGAACCATACCTCGAGTGACAGGTGACCAAATAAACAGTTGCTTGTGGATCCTTCCTGATTGGTTCATAGCACTGCTGGGCAGCTGAGTCCAGGGCCCTCAGGCCTAAGGCGGAGGCAAGAGAGGGAAGCCAGGCCAGGCGCCATGGCTCACATCTGTAATCCTGGCACTCTGGAGGCCGAGGCAGGAGGATCGCTTGAGGCCAGGAGTTAGAGACCAGCCTGAGCAAGAGCAAGACCCCATCTCTACTAAAAATAGAAAAATTAGCTGGGTATGGTGGCACAAGCCTGTAGTCCTAGCTGCTCAGGAGGCTGAGGCAGGAGGATCACTGGAGCCCAGGAGTCTGAGGCTACAGTGAGCTATGATAATGCCTCTGCACTCTAGCCCGGGTGACAGGGCAAGACCCTGTCTCGAAAAAAAAGGAGAAGCCGGGACACACACAGGGCCATGAGGGAAGGAAAGAGAGTGGCAGGAACTGTGGGCCCCACGCAGGAGGAAAGATGGCTGAGGAAAAGCCCAAGCAGGGTCTCCCAGTGGGGGAGTCAGGGCAGAGCTTTGAGCAGGTGCCAGAGAGGACCGTGAACAGCCCCCTACTCCCACCATGAAGGACACACTGGGAAGTGGCCAAAGATGTGGATGGAAGGCTAGTGGACAAGTCCAGAAGAGGCCTCCAGCCTTTTTCCACGGGAAAAGAAATCAGGGCCCAGGACAGCTGGGAATGAGTACTGTGCGAGGTAGTGAGTTCTCTGTCGCTAGGGTTCAAAAGCAGAAGCCTGGGACCTCTGCTATGGACGAGTCTACTAACTGTATGAGCTTCACACAAGGCTTGATCCAGTGGCTCAATGCCCAGAATCACCAAAGACCTGGCTTCTTTCTCTCCTCTGCCTGCCAGGACACTGGCTTCCTCCTGGCACCCCTGGCACTCACAGGCTTTGTGCCCATAGCTGGACCGGGCATGGCTGATGTCCAACCACATGAGGGGGGAGGGGCGGAGAGCTAGCTGAACATTGGGGCGCTGCCCACAAGAGCATGGAGGCGTGGAAGCTGACCAGACAAGACCAGTGCATGTGCCCTGTGAGGGTCATCTGCACAGGGAGGGACTCCTGTCCTGAGAGAGGAGGCTGGGGACTTCTGAGCCCTCTTCCCACTAAGGGATGCTGCGATTGGAAGTATGGAGCAAACACCCATCTAATGCCCACTGGTCCATGGGCAGAAGTGAGGGGCCAGTAGGGGTTGGTGCTGGATGCCCCCTCAGACCAAGGCTGCATCTGGCAGCAGCTTCAAGGTGACCCGACTGGGAGGTGGTCTTGCTGGCCCCCAAGCTTCTAACAGGTTGGTTTCCTGTAACTCTCACCTTCCCCAGAAGGCACTATCTTCAATGGGCGCTGGCCTAGGCCACTTCCTGGTCCTCTATCCACAAGACTGCTCTTTCAATTTTCTTCTGCTCTGCCAGGGTCCTTTAAGGGAGCTGGGAGCACTGCAGTTCCCCTGGTGCTGATGACTTCGCAGCGTTGAGTTTCCAGCTGTATGAGCAGCTCCGGGACTTTACAGAATGCTCCATTCACCTAAGTTCATCTGACCAGGGTGATGCCCCCAAGTCTGAAGCAAGAGTTGTGGGGAGGCCAACGATGGGCCTCTACACTGGCTTTTGGTTTGTTTTTATGTTTACTTTGGACATAATGGCTACCGTGTAGGTGGAGCTCACCTGCTCCTTAGGCTGTGGGCTCCCAGCCCTGCCTTCTGCGCACGGCCCTTCCTGAACGCACTGGCCACCACCCAGCCCGTCGCTCTGTGCGCCATCCACTAGGCCCCAGCAGGAATTGCGGCCCCTCCCTCCAGGTGTGGTGAAGTGGGGGTGAGGGAGCTCTGCTCAGGGGACCTCAGATCAGACATTTTATACAACAGCAGGAGAATCATGAACTGCGACATCTTGAACTAGTCCCTCTGCTTGGAGAGCAGGACTCCAGGGCAGGAATACCAGTTAAAATATACTCATATTATCTCATTTTCTTTTCCTTTTTTCTCAAAGAGACAGGGTCTCGCTGTGTTGCTCAGGCTGGAGGCAGTTGTGGCTACTCACAGGCACGATCAAGGCGCACCGCAGCCTCGCACTCCTGGGCTCAAGCGATTCTCCCACCTCGGCCTCCCAAGTAGCTGGGAGGACAGGTGCACACCACCATGGCCGGCTAGATTCATTTTCTTATAACCTGCAGAGGGAGGCTGTGTAGACTTAAATATGACTAAAAACAATCTGAAAAGCAACTATTTTCAATTGGTTTTATTCAAATTTTACAGAAACCTGATTGGAGTTAAGTATATAATCATAAGTCCGGTAACAATTTCTACAAAAATGCACATACAATGCCAGAATTCCTTACAAGCAACTAACATCATATTTTTGTTTTGCATAAAACATGCATTAATACCAACTGTCACATGTTGGCCAAAATCAGTCTCTACAAGCAGAGACGGTCCAACACAGTCATAAGAAAACTAGTTGTGAACAACAGGTAAAAAAGAGGTTTTCTGGTTAATGTGAAAGAAGGAAGAGTACCTTTCATAAAACAAGCCCTTCAGCACTGGGGTAATTGGGACTATTGTGCTGCACGTAACACATCACCTCTGAGACTTGGTCCTGACCTATGATAGGAAGTGAGGAACTTTCTGGTAGTTAAATCAGACATTTGAGAAGATATAAACTTTCAGGACATGATGGTACAGGAACAGTGCAGCCCTGCAGAAGGGGTTCAACACACCCTCGGACTTGGAAGCATTCCCAAGCTGCTGACTGTAAACAGCCTCAAAGACACCCTGAGCCTTTTAACCTGGCCCTCCCCACAAGGCTGGCTCAGGGCACACGGGCATCTCCTGCAGCCACAAGCCCTTCCAGTGCCACACCTCATGCTTCACGAGGATCTCGAAGAGGCTGGATGCCAAAAACATGGGTTGTAGCATTTCTTTGAGGCCTTGACTTTTATAGGCCAAGTTCACCTTGTCTAGGGACTGGTGGGCACAAAAGGAACAGTAATATACATGTGTGGCTCCAAAGCCTAAAATGCTTTTGGTAACATACCTCAAATATATCACCTACTGTCAGGAAAGACCTTGTTCCTCCGAAGGGAAAGAGTGACTGAGGGCTCTATATTTATCAAAAGGTGTTTTCCACATAGACTGAGGGGTTTTAAAGAGATTTCAGAGCAACTGAAAAGACTTCCCCTCAGATATGGGGTATTATATAACACTTCATGAGGATCTTCAAAAGAAGATCTCATGGTCACTAGGGACCAGCTGTGGACACTAACATTTATACACATAAACCTCACTCGTGTGGCCTAGAGCCTTGCTTGGAATCTCTTCCACAGAATCTGTCTCTTCCAAGACAGGGCCTTCACTGCCCTGCTCATCAAGTAAGCTAAGTCAGTATCTTTTTTCTTCAGCACAGATTCAAAGGGAAAAATAATAATCTACTGGGGTTCTAATAACATTTTCATAATAGAACAATATCAAAATAGGTCCATTTTTAATATATGCTTATGAATATCCCTGATAATATAAAGAAATCCAGAGGACTTCGTAAACCACCAAGATTTCACAGGGGTGATACCCGGTCTGTTTTCTAGGCAGCAGAAAAGGGACTGGTATACTGGCAGATTTTTTCCAGGAAGCCCTGGGAGCACTACAGTACTGAAATTCTAGTATTCTAGTGCCAGTAGAATCATGAGTGAAAATTTCACTTTAAATTTATTAGTAAAATTCGTAACAAAGGTTTGCTTCCTCAACCCCGTCATCAGCCAATCTCCTGCCTGTGAGAGACATCAGGCTAGAAAACCATCAGTCTTGGCTGCTCTGGACGTGGGCCCAGAGAAACCAAGTTCCAAGATCCCTTCTAAGCCATGACCAAACCTCAGAGAGCAGGCACGTGGGAGGAGCAGACGGGCCTGAGGAAGCTTTGAGCCAAGGCACCACGACCACAGGGGTGAGGCACCTGCGGGGTTCGAGCTGGCAGGAAGAGTACCTTCTGTGATGCCTACAGAGGAGGGCCTGGCAGGCAACAGCTCTGTGGCAAAGCACACATATTTGGGAGTTAAGGAACAAATCATTAAAAAAAAAATCAATTTGCTTTCTCAAATCAAACATCTTAAAATATATAAGCAAATAACCCTGTGTGACTGGGGAGGGGGCTGAAGTCTGTGGAATGAGTTGCATTTAGCTGAGTCGTAAAGAATGCCGGGTGTGAAATCAGCATCGACACTGGCGACACTGTGGCGACTGCGGTTGGTTAAGGAGAAGGAAGGGAGCTCGAGGCCGGCGGAGGCGGCCTCTCCAAAGAGAGGAGGATGGAGAGGGGACCGAATGCGAAATATGCCTCTTTTATTCCTAGACTAGGAAGTGGCATTTTCATTGGCCTGAGGGAGGAGGCTTCGCACTCCACTCTAGCTGCAGTAATACTGCATCCCATCCACTCTTCTTCTCTTTTTTGACTGAAATTCTTCAAAGAACTGCTGAATGTCCTCTCTCTTAACAACCTGTTGAAAGCAAAGCAAAGATTAGGAAAGGGAACTAACTTACAGAACAGCAACAGAAGGTCACAACATTCATAAACAAGTCCAGCGATACTCCTGGTAAGAATTACTTTAATGTGTAATTAGTTAGACTACCTACATGCTATAGAAGGGTTCCTCAAGGCTCACATGGGCTGACCCGTTCAGAGTCACACAGCTAAGTAGAATGGTTCAAAGCTTAGGTTCCACCACCTACCTCAGTTTCCCCATACAAAATGGGGTAAAAGCAGCACCTATCTAAAAGGGTCCTCTGAAGATCAGATGAGCTATAATGCCTGGCATGCAGTACGTTCTCAATAAATATCAGCTAAAAAGAAGAGTGTCGGTGCCAGCACACAAACTGAGGACTCCAAAGGTCTGCTCAGCCCACTGCTTGTGCTCCTTACCACAGCTGTCTTTCTGAAACATGCTCCGACTCTGCAAAAGCACTCACAGGAAAAACTCCATTTTCTTCTGAGATCTGAGCTTTCTTCTTTACCAACAACAGAGAAGGTTAAAGAAAAAAAAAATACTTTTCCCTATTCATCTTTGGGAAAAAATATATACTTTTTTTTCTTACGGAATATAAAATTAAAGATGTTTGCTATGTAAACAGAAAAATAATTAGAAAAAAATTATAAGCACTACTTTTAATAAATCTCTTTTGTTCATGCCGGGCCTGGTGGCTCACGCCTGTAATCCTAGCACTCTGGGAGGCCAAAGCAGGCAGATTGTTTGAGCTCAGGAGTTCAAGACCAGCCTGAGCAAGAGCAAGACCCCGTCTCTATTAAAAAAAATAGAAAGAAATTAGCTGGACAACTAAAAATATATAGAAAAAATTAGCCAGGCATGGTGGCATATGCCTGTAGTCCCAGCTACTCCAGAGGCTGAGGCAGAAGAATCACTTGAGCCTAGGAGTTTCAGGTTGCAGTGAGCTATGATGATGCCACTGCATTCTAGCCAGGGTGACAGAGTGAGACTGTGTCTCAAAGGAAAAAAAAGAGAAAGAGAGACAGAGAGCATGTGAATGCCTGTGAGAAAAAGGGGAGACAGAAAGAGAAACTAAGAAAGTGTAGAAAGTGAAAATCTCCTGCTCTTGTTCCCCAGGAGTAAGTGCTACAAACCTACTCAAATGGCAATACTAACTTGAAATAATTTTCATGGGATAAGATACTTATTAATCCCCTAAGCCAGGGGTCCTCAAACTTTTTAAACAGGGGGCCAGTTCACTATCCCTCAGACCGTTGGAGAGTGTGCACTATGGGCCCGGGACAAGTCAGCTGCTAAGCAGGACAGGCAGCGGCGGCAAAAATACCCGGCGGGCCGGATACATGTCTTGGGTGGGCCGCATGCAGCCCGCAGTCCATAGTTTGAGGATGCCTGCTTTAAGTGAAAAAGTGTTAACATTTTGTCAGTACTCTGCTACAGACCAGTAGCTGCTACATCAGCTTTACAAGCACCAAGAGTAAAACTGCTGGTCAATCGGTAAGGAATTAGAACCCTAACAGATTCAAGATCTCAATGGCTAACGCATCCTAAAGTAACTGCAGCCCAAAGCTCTAATGTACTTTGCTAAACAGCTTGGGAGTTTCCACTTAAAAAATGCTAATGAATATGACACTTGAAAGCTCCAAAATGAAGGATCTGTCCCTACTTTGGGTTACAAATATTAACCACCAAAAGCCAGTAAAAGGAAATAATATCTCTGGCAAGGATATTGTGGGAGAAGACCCAACAACACACAAATTAGAGTGTGCAAGTTTTGGTTTCCAGATGTCCTCAAATGGTCACAGCCAACATGCAGAGTAGAAATGCTAATGAATAAATACTTGGGTTCAGTAATAAATCATTTTATTGGTTTGTCCCAGAAAATTTGTATTTTCTAAGTTTTTTTGTATGGTCAGATACAAACATTAAATAAAAGGTAGTCCATCGTCTGAGAACATCTAAAACTTACTTATATTATATCCTGTGGACAAATACAACCAGAGCAGACAAGTCTTAAGGCAACTTAGGGTTTTGTTTTTCTGTAAAGACCTAGTTAGTAATGTCAAGGATTAAACAACAAAAAAATCACATTTCGCTATCCTTTTAAATCATCACATCAGATAAAAACATTCTCTCTTCACAAAGACTCATAAAGAGTGGCTCCAGTAATAACAAAGTCCTAGGTCATAAAGATGCACATGAAGACTCTGCAAACTAAAAATAAAACCCTAAGCCCCCTGCCAACTGAATGGACCCCCTCTTGGGTAAAAGGACCCCAGAAAAACTTATAACTGAGTTCTCAGGCGTGATGGGGAGGGAGGTCAAACATACCTCCTCCTACCCCCTTCCCCTTGGAGTTTAAACTAATTGCAAACAGCACCTAAGCCCAGGCAAGGCAAAGGTTAAGTCATGCCTTACAAACCATAAAATCTCCTTAAACTTTTTTTTTAATTTTAATTTTTATTATTTTTTATTTTTTTTCCAGCATATTATGGGGGTATAAACTTTTTTTATTTTTTTATTAAGCCAGTATAATGTGGCTTACTTTCCAACCTGACTGGTATAACATCACATGGCAGATAGCAGACCCCATTATCTTAACTTAAGCATTCCTTTCTACTGATTCCCAGTGTTTTTTTTTTTTTTTTTTGAGACAGAGTCTTGCTCTGTTGCCCCGGCTAGAGTGCCGTGGTGTCAGTCTAGTTCACAGCAACCTCAAACTCCTAGGCTCAAGTGATTCTCCTGCCTCAGTCTCCCGGGTAGCTGGGACTACAGCCCCACCATGCCAGGCTAATTTTTTCTATTGTTAGTAGAGATGGGGTCTCGCTCTTGCTCAGGCTGGTTGATTCCCAGTCTTTACACAAAGCTTTATTTCTTTAACCAAGTTCAAATCAAAGAATCTCTGAACCCACCTATAACTGGTAAATCCCCACTTCAAGATGCCCCACCTTTTCAGGCCAAATCATTGTATACCTTCCATTTATTGGTGTATGATTTTACCTACAATTTCTGTCTCCCTAAAATGTAAACACAAGTTGTAACCTGGCTGCCTTGGGACCACTCAGGCTTCTGGGGTTTATTGATCCTCAGGCCACTGTCACTCATATTGGCTCAGAGCAACTTCTTTGAAATTATTTTACAGAGTTTTTTTTTATTTTTCTGTAAACCATTTTGAATAAAAGTCTCAAAACTAAACAAAAAAAGACAACATATCTAATTTTTTATGTGATTTTAAGTATGTGTAAGATAAAATTAATAAATAGCACTGTAACCACCAACCGCACAGGAATGGAGGCAACAGCCCCAGGGGCAAAAGCACGTGCTTGGACACTAGTTGAAACACCTCTAATGTCCCTTAATGGTGCAGAGGTTAAGCAGTGAGGCAAAGTCCCCCATTATACCCATGAACATTCTTAGTTCTAAGAAGAAAGAAGCTTGAGTCCACATAAACCAGAGAATAGCCTTTACAGCAGGAACGAGAATAACTATAGTTTAAGAATGGTGGGGAAGTAGGAAACGTTCACAATGATAGTGAAGAACATTCTCTAAGAAACGAGAAAACTATTTAGGAGAAGGCTCTTTTAACCTCTGTCTGCCATTCATTTTGCAGAAAGGCAGCACCGTGCCCTTGTCCAGAAATCTGGGCGGCTAAATGTTCTTGACAAAGAAGAAAATGACCTAAAGTACCCTGGCAGAGATTTCTTCCAAGAAAGCAAGTCTCAGGGAACTTCTTGGGTATTCCTTAGACCCATATCTCGCTATAAGCAGAGCAAAACATTTCCTGTTCATAAGGACAGCCTTAGGCCATGAAGAGAAAAATTAAATCTTGTTTTGTACCTGCCTTTGGAAGATAGAAAAATATTTTAGAAAAAAAAAAAATTCTGTCACAAACATATGAATAGGAAAGGTGTGGGAAGTACAGGTATTTGTAAATTTACCTGGAAGCCTATCTTAAGACATTACACATTTTAGAGTCAGCTTTTAAAGTATAGACTCTTCTTCTAGCAAGAGAAATTTTTTAACCCCAATGATAAAGTTCTTCTATTCTAAACTATGGAACTCAAAATCGCAGAAAATGGGTCTAGTTTTAATGTTTCCTGCCCAGTTGTTTCTCCCTTACCCTCCCAAGGAGCCATGCTTCAAGGTCAAGGTCAGCAGAATCAGTATCCCTAATTCCTTCCAATCTTCTCCTAAGCTACCACAACTCTCTCCAGATCTTGTGGGACTGCTCCAACTCCAGCCCTCATTCCTCCTGGCCCAGCTAGAATCGGGTAAGGACTCCCACCTTGACCTTTGGTGATTTACTACCCGTTAATGATTTTCCCTTAGCCTGCCAATACCCCTAGAAGCAGTCTCTGCAGGAAACTCTCAAGTATCTCATTTAAGTTGCACAGTCATTTTTTATCATCAAAGCAAATAAACAGTTTATTCAAAACTTACAGAGCTATGATTAAAATTCTTTAATTCAACATACCGTGCCTTCATCTGCAAATCTCTTGAGATAGTCTTTAAGTTCAGTCTTCAAGTCATTGTATTCTAAATCAAAACCACAAAGGTACTTAAAATTAAGATAAGCCATTTGTTTTCAAAACAAAATATTCCTTTGTCATTGACATTCCAGTATGTTAATGCTGTCCTTTAAACAAAATTTTTCTTAAGTGAAACCTGCATAGAAACTTGTTCCCAATTTCTCTGGACTTTCTCCATGTTGATAGCTGGGGCTCTTTTTCTTTCTTTCTTTCTTTCTTTCTTTCTTTCTTTCTTTCTTTCCTTCCTTCC
>VBSM01001979.1:8927077-8937911 GCA_008086735.1 Cheirogaleus medius
AAAAAAAAAAAAAAGAGTTTAAGAACTAAAGTAGAACATGTGACAGATTATGCTACGTACTTAATAGTAAATGTTAACTTTTAACCTTTATTCTTTCTGGAGAGTGAACTAGATTGTTTGGCAGTCTAGCGAGAGACATTTTCAATGGCAGTAAGAATTACTCATCCAATAAAAAATTACTTCTATGTGCCAGATACTGTTCTAGGCATGAAGCCTATAGCAGTGAACAAACAGACAAAATCTCTGCCCTCAATAGAGTTTAGATTCTGACAAAATATATAACATCATGTGATAAGTACTGTGGAAAAAAAATAGAGGATGCTGCTTAATTTTAAACAGGGGTAGACAGGGTGGCCTCACTAAGGTAACATTTGAGCAAAGGTTTGAAAGTGATAGAGCAGGCCAAGGCTAAGCATCCAGACAGGACACACAGCGCACAGAGGCCCTGCATCAGGGTTTTCCAGCATATTCAAGAATCATCAAGATCAAGTGTGGCTGGAGTGGGGTCAGGAAAGAGAGTAGTAGAAAATGAAGTAAAGGAAGAGGGCAGTGCAGAACCACTTACGTAGGACTTTGTATGCCACGATAAGGACTGTGCCTTTTATTCTAAGAGAAGCTATAGGGGGATTTTTGAGAGGGATAATACTTTTAAAGGATCACTCTGGCCACTGGGTTGATAACAGAATTGTAGGGGATTCGAGGAGCAGATTTGGGTAGGTGGAGAGAATATCAGCAGCTTGGTTTTGGATGGGTTAAATTTCATGCACCTGGTAAGACATCTTAGTAAACATACCAGGTAGACAGTCAGGTATTCAAGTCTGGAGCTCAGGAGAGAAATCCAAGGTAATGACATAAATTTAGGTATCTGAAGCCATGAGCCTCGATGACCTGATCAAAGGAGTATGAATAGAAAAGAGAACTGGGGCACAGCAACATTTAGAAGTTGAACAGATCCGCAGCAAAGAACCAGCACAGGCGGCATAAGAAGCTGGTGAGGAAGAAGGCAAACCAGAAAAATACCTAGAATTGGGCGGTGGAATACATGGTAGCTACTTGCCACAGGTGGCTATTTAAATTAATTAGAATTGAAATTTTAGTTCCTCATTTACATTAGCCACATTCCAAGGGCCCCTTTCACGCAGCTAGTGGCTACTGATTCGAACAGCACGGATATAGAACATTTCCATCATCGCTAAAATTCTACTGGACAGCGCTGGTCCAGAAAATTGAGGACTGAGACTTGACTATTGGATTTAATTATGTGTAAGTGACTGGCGACTTGACAGGAGAGCAGTTTTGGTAGAGTGGGAGGCAAAAGCCTGACAGAAGTATTCAGGACAAACTGCAGGAGAGGACTTTAAATCAGAAGACAGAACTCTTCAAAGATGTGCAATTAGAACAGCTGCAGTGAACTTACTGCAAAGTATTTGTTGAAGCTGTTCCAAAGATAAGCACAGCTCTCATGCCTAACAGTTGAGTCTTTGGTAAATGATACATAAAAATCCCATGGACCAGTGATTCTCAACCCTAAAAGAATAATTTGAAGAATTTTAAAAACAGGATTGCCTGGGACCCACCCCAGAGACTGATATAACTGGTTGAGAAAGGATCCTGGCATTATTGTTTTGTTGGCATTGTTTATGTGTGAGAAGTTTTTCGGTTTTTGTTTATTTCCTTGGGTAATTTTAATGTACAAAGTTCAAGACCCACTCACAGCCTTAGACCAAAACATAAATACTAACATGATGTTTCCCAATCATGGTCCAAAATTATAAGGAACTTTATATGGTGGAGAATTAGCAAAGTGCTTGCACATAATTGAAGCAAAGATGAGTCATGTGGTATTGTGGTTAGGTTTTCTGCCAGTATTTTGGAGATTGGGAATGTTAAATTCATCAAGAAAAGCAACACTAGATAATAAAAGACACTACCGCCACCCATGGTGAACAAACATACCTGTTTGATTATTTTATGGGTGCTGTTACTCATAGGAACATGTTATCTGATTACTCCACTTCTCCTCCCACTTGAGGGAGGAGGGGAGCATGGGCAATATACGTAACCTTAATATTTGTACCCCCATAATATGCTGAAATTTAAAAAAATAATAAAAAAATAAAAATAAATAAATCACAATTTTTACTTTAAAACTGATAATATCTTTAAAACCAGAAAATGTATGTGGTAACTAAATCTGCATGAATTACATGTTTCTTCCACTCAGTTATATCTATTCCCTATACTGGCACATTTGAAAAAATAAAATATGGGGCACGTTTTGTGAAAAAATTCAACAGGATTACTTCATTTTGCATGTAGTTGCAAATAAAATGACTTATTAAATCATTGTGAGATATATCTCTATTTTTCTCATATCTAGAAGCAAGTATTTACTAGTCATGGATCCTAGGATACTTGTCCCTTTCCTAAAATCCCTGAAGCACTTACTATATTTGCCGTTCCTCCTGCTACATAATCCTGTATTCACTGCATTTTGTAGTGTGATGTTAATATGAATAAATAATAATCTACTATTATACACAAATCTCCTATTCATCAATTTCAACCTCCTCCTCAATCTAAGAGCTAAGAGATTAAGAAAATATATTCCACCTCTCCCTCTTTACCCCCTAAAGAATGCTTCGAACAATTAAAACCATTAACAAACTAGGAATAATCCACCACTTGGATACATAATAAAAAAGCAGATTAACCCAGCAATCTGAAACTTACTAATTACATTTGGGAATACTACATTAATCTTACTCTAATTATTTTAATATTTCTACTGTCAAGGCAATTAGATCCTGAAAGATGGAAATGGACTGAACATTTACTTACCAAATCCCAATACTAGAATTTGAAGTATAAAAGAGATAAAATCTACTTCAATAAAAAGGAATTACCACAAGTGGCACACTCACAAACCTTGCATCATATCAAGCATTTATAAAACCAAAAATAACTGAAATAATTTTCTTAAATCACCACCACCTCAAGACTAATAAAACAGGAAACTGCTCAAAGATTTTCCTCAAATTATCATCTTTTTTGAGAAGCAGTACAGTGTAATGATAAAGAGCTGCGATTTGAAGCCAGACACCCTGGGTTCAAATCTTGGCTCTTCCACTTACTTGCTATGTGATCATGGGCAAGTTAGTAATGCCTGTGCTTCAGGTTTCCTCTTCTGTAAAATGGCACTAGTACTGGTATGATACTTGCCTCACAGGACTATTGTGAAGAATGAATGTAGTAAATCACTCATAAATAATACCCACAGCATGCATACTGAGTACTCAGAAGATGCAAGTGACTTGGTTATCTGACCCTCACAGAAACAGGTATTTCAAACTGCTGCTTACTTTGAAGATTCAGTGTATTGTATCAAAAGATACATCATTTCACTAAATAGACCTCTGGAGGTAGTAAAGGAGATAAGACTAAATGGAGAAGGCTCTGACCCTGCTGCTTTTGCATTACAAAGGTACCAGCTTTCTTTTGAGTAAAAGCTTGCTATGGAATGCTCTGGTCAAATCAGATACAGCATGAAGGTGAGGCTGCTTAGGAAACTTTCAGATTTTTCAGTAGCTCCAAAAATTGAGAAAAACTTTTTAAAATAATACTGCCATCTCCATTCTTTGGCATGACTAGGCAAACAGTACCCAGTGCTAAAACATTTGTCATCTGTGAGAAGCAATATAGCTAAGTGGTTAATAACAAAGACATTAGAATGCCTAGTTATAACCCTAGCTCTGCTACTTACTAGCTGTGTGACCTTTGGCAAGTTACTTAACTTCTCTGCCTCAGTTTCCTTATCTATAAAATCTGAATAATTGTCAGCTCACAGGGTTACTGGGAAGATTACATGAGTTAATTCATGTAAAGCTCTTAGAACAGGGCCCAACAAACTAAGCACCAAAAAATGTTATAATTATGAAAACAGTGTAAAATGTTTCCCAGTATTAACGACATAACTGTATAAAAATATATTTTGATCTCACCCAGGGAAGAAAAAAATCTATGTCCATTTTTAGTTATTTGTATTGGTACCAGACACGAGGTAGTACAAATGCAAAGGAAGAGGTACAGGTGTCACATCTTCATGCAATTAACCTATTGCCTGAAGACCTGACCTTGGGCCAGGAAAGAAGATGAGAAGGATGATGACTTGATAGTATCTTTTATAGGGGTATCATGCATCTGATAAGGACTGGACTAAATTATCTGTGATATTTTCACTGAATGCCTTGTCTCTGTCTTCTAGATATAAGTTATTTATGAACTTTCAAACATACAGTCTCTTCCCAAGTAGTTTTTCAAAACCAGTAACATTAATGATTTAGCTAGCCATTACCAAGAGGAAGAACAAATTCTGCTTATCAAGACAGCCATCACCTTAATAATTTTATACCAATTCCTCATAAGCTGATAGCAAGTATAAACAGTTGTCTTAGCTACAACAGGATAAAATGGTGTTTGAAGAATTTTAAAGCAAGCCAAGTAATTGTATAAAATTTAAATTTTATGACCATGTTTGGACCTTTGTACACTTAACACAATGGAAATGTTTATATTCATTTTTCCCCCAATGGAAAAAATTCTGATTCATCACTATGTTGCACAGTAGAATAGAAATGAGTTCAGGTACTTAGTCAAGTTACTAAAGAATGCAAATAACAGACACGATTTTACTTCCAAAATCTGAAGTGATCAACATGATTCTGTAGTACTATATGTCAGGCTTTACCTAAAAATTCATTATTATTCAGATAAAGACAGCCCCTTAGTCACATTTTTTAAAAAGCCTCTGCCCCACCACAACTTCCTGAGATCTGTGAAGAAACTGCAGTCTTGTGATCAGACTCCATATAGTACTGGCAGTTTTGTAATCGTAGGGAAAAAACGGTGACTGATTTTATGTGTCAATTAGTTGTAGTCTGCTGATCTGATTAGAAGCCTTGACAAATGCCTGGTGGCGATTGCAAATAACTGCCAAGCATATAGGGATGATACAGTAGCCCACCGTTTTGGGATCAGCTCTTGTACAAGAGTAAAGGAACAAAAACATCTGTAAGTAAGGTATCAGAAAAATAATTGTCCACAACCAAAAAGGCAGGGAGAGTAACCGAGCTTTCAAGGAGTGTGTCCATGTGGTTCCTTCAAGGGGCTCCTCAGGGTGCTGTTGAATGTGTTCCAAGGCCAGTCTGTTGTAAGTCTCATTGATTTCAAAAACATAGTAAAATGCTGCTGCACTTGCTAAAAGATACAATCCCACTCCAATCCATCCCATCCGTTGACGGAAGTTCATCATTCTCCATGCTCTGTGCCTTCAAGTTTAAAAAAAATACAGTTAGGGTCTAGTAATGCTGTCATAGCAACTATTCCAAATGCACTTGCTTTATTTCCAAGAGCTCTAAAACATCCCAGTAACATATTAAAGATTCAAAATAATTAAATTACATGTATTAAGAAATGTAAACAACTTACAGGTTGTTTTGTGTAAGTTATGAGCAAGTAAAAACACTGGTTTCTGTATGTATCGAGTTCTGCTTTTTATGTGAATCCCACAGAATAAATAAATCATTACATCCTACTTAAACAGGTCCACCTTTCCTTCCAAAACTGGAATTAAACCGGTTTCCTACGGTACATTTCACTTTTACCGTTGAAATATTTTCTGGCTTAACAGTATTGCTTCAGACAGGAACACTGGGTTGTAAAAGTCAAGCCAACATCGGAGCCCCCAAGTTAAGACGGTAACTCTTAAACACTTACAAGGGTCCCGAAAATCTTCCTGTTCCCACGGCAAGCGTTAAAGAGTCACTCAATTCTGAATAATCGGGTGGCTTTGGCATTTCAGATAAAGCCACCATAAAAGAAATCCCCTGGGTCACCCGGCTCGGAGAAAGGTGAGCGCCGCCAGCCTGGAGCGCAAGCTAACTGTGATTAAGTACAGCGTGACTGCAGCTGGTCACGCGGCGGCCCGGCCCCTATTGCCGAGGCTGGAGCCCCACTCGGGGCTCCCGGCCCGGCTGGGAGACTCCCCCGCCACCTGGGCCTCCCAGCAGCCGGCCCCGCCCCCTGCCGCGCTGCAGCGCCGGCCCAAGGCGACCAAAGCTGCTCAGGCAGAGCCAGGCCCAGGCCTCACAGCCCTGCGGCGCCTAGAGCGCTGCACCCGGCAGTTGCTGCCGGCCTAGCCTTCCGGCAAATCTGACCAGGTCCCGGGTCTCACCTTCCTGTCCCGGCTAGCCAGCCCGCCTGCCCTCCCGGATACCGCTGCAGTCGGGGCTTCCGGCTCGGGCCGGAAGCAAGCGCGCCCCGCCCGGAAGGCCCGCCTCCTCGTGGCGCCAGGGCGCTTCCGCCGCTGCCCCGCCTCCCAGAGCAAGCCGAAAGCGCCTGGACCTGGGGCTCGAGCTGTGGGTGCTGCGGCACGAGTGGTGGCCGACCCTTCAGGTGGGCGACGGTCTGGGCCTGGCGACCTCAGCGCTCCTCAGCCTTGCCCCCTGGTACCCCGCTCGCGACTCTGATCACCCCTCACTCCTCGCTACGGAGAGCCCCGCAGGGACAAGGCAGCACGGCAGCGATCGCCCTGGCCCCCAGAGCGTCCATCCGAGCCGAGTGGGGCCGGCCCGGTGCCTCGGCCGCCGGCGGACGGACGCGGGCACCGAGCACCAGATAACGGTGAGGGGGAGCGGGTCCCGCGAGCGGCCCTGCAGGCCCGACGTGCGCAGGGGCGCCCGAGCTGGGAGAGGGCGAGGTGGCTGCTTGCCGCAGGGCGCTGCAGTGTGGGCCCGGTGGGGGCCTGCACCGGCGCTCTGCGTCGGCTCCTTTAACCTGACTACAGGCTGCTGGACCTCGGCACGTTACGAGACTCATCTGGGGTACTGCGGAGGATTACTCTGAATTGCGGTGGGCATCTGTGTCCCGAACGAATTAGAACTTAAAATCTATTATTTCGGGCACCATGACGTTGAGACTCTTAGAAGATTGGTGCAGGGGGATGGATATGAACCCTCGAAAGGTGCTGTTGATTGCCGGCATCCCCCAGACAGACCTGCAGTGTGGCAGAAATCTAGGAGGCTCTGCGGGCTGGTTTAGCTCCTTTGGGGGAGTACAGACTGCTTGGGAGGATGTTCAGGAGGGACAAGAACAGGAATGTCGCCTTAGTAGGGCTTACTGAGGAGACTGTTCATGCTCTGGTCCCTAAGGAGATACCGGGAAAGGGGGTTATCTGGAGAGTCATTTTTAAACCCCCTGACGCAGATAATGAATTTCTAAGCAGATTAAATGAATTTTTAGAGGGAGAGGGGATGATAGTGGGTGAGCTGACCAGAGCTCTAGGGTATGAAAATGACCCTTTTGACCTAGACCAGGACATGATCCCAGAAATTCGGACCCCTATGTTGGCACAGGCATTGGATGAGGCTCTTCAGCCTGCCCTGCAATACCTGAACTATAAAAAGCTGAGAGTATTCTCAGGCAGGGATCCTCCAGAATCAGAAGAGGAAGAATTCGGACCCTGGTTGTTTCATACTACTCAAATGATGAAGGCATGGCAGGTGTCAGATGCAGAGAAAAGAAGACGATTGCTAGAGAGCCTCAGAGGCCCAGCATTTGATGTTATTCGTGTCCTCAAGATCAGCAATCCTTTAATTACAGTCCGTGAATGCCTGCAGGCTCTTGAGCAGGTTATTTGGGGTTATAGATAATCCTAGGGAGTTGCAGGTCAAATATCTAACCACTTACCAGAAGGATGAAGAAAAATTATCTGCTTACATACTAAGGCTGGAGCCTTTGTTACAGAAGCTGATACAGAGAGGAGCAATTGAGAGAGACATTGTGAATCAGGCCCGCTTAGACCAAATCGTTGCTGGGGCAGTCCACAGAACAGTTCGCAGATAGTTCGATCTGCCAGAGGATGGCCCAGCCCCTGGCTTCTTGCAGTTACTGGCACTGATAAAGGATGGGGAGGCAGTTGAGGACGAGGAGGAAGCCCTTTTCCAGGCAGGATTAGGAGAGCATTTCACCTGAATCTCAGGAAACCAGGAAGGGATATCTGTCAATGAGTGAAGCATGAAAGTAGAAGAGTCTGTATACTCCAGTGATAGACATTAACCAATCCCTACCTGTGCTGCCAAGTAACTTAATTTTTGTGCAGTTCTTGGTATAAACTCTTTGTCATTTCTGTCCCTATTTAATGTCTCCTAAGTGTGTCATTGACTAGGAAGGGTATAGTTCTGCACTGCTATTTATTTAAAACTGCTATTATCTATTTTAATTAGTCCCTGTGAATTTTTTATCATGCAAAATTCTACAAAAGGTCTGTCACTACATATGTGTAGTACTCTGAGAGGACAGGGAAGGCTCAGGTGCGCATGCTGACCAGATCTCATGAGATGTGAGCTTGTTTGGTAACAGGTGCGAGTGTAGCATGTCACATGTGATGATGTTACATCAATAGTTTTTAGGTGTATATTGTCCTACATTTATGATGAAGATCATGAGCAGTGGTTAAGATAATTATTTTTGGTATGAATCAGAATTATATGGGTTCTGTGCAATCAAAAGGCAGAATTGAATGCTGAGGTTGATAAGTTTGCAGTGACCACCTTGAACCCCAGATTTGTGATATGTGTCATCAAAGCATCTAGTTCTGAATGTCATTTTCATGGTTATAAAATTATAGTTATAAAATAAAGGAATGCTAAAAAAAAAGACTTCTTTTATCTGTTTTGTTTATATCAAGGGTCTAAGAAAGATTTCATTTGAACAGAGGATTCCTAAAGCAGGAATCTGAAAACCACTGAACTTACACAAACTTAGTTCCTTGGATTCTTTCTTCTTAGTGCCCAGGGGATAGGAAATCTTTTTCTAAATGAGATTCTTAAAGGGACCTACTGAAGCAGTTAAACAATGGAATGAAACAAGACAGTATACAAATTAGCAAAAGGTCCAGGCACATCAGTGTATTGAATTTAGAGGGAGAAAGGAAAGAAATGACCATTGCATGCCTGTGCATGGCAAACTAGAATAAAAAGTTTCTCTCCCTGTATTTTCTCATTTAATCCTCTTAAAAATCTTGCAACATAGGAAAACTTAGTTTCACACTTATGGAAATGGGCACAGCAGATTTAAAAACTTAGCCAAGGTGAAATAACTAATAAATGGCCAGGCAAGGCCCATTTTCTTTCTACTGCCAAGGAAGAGAAGCAATCATGAGGGTATCTGTACTGAACAGCCTCGCAACGGAAGCAGGGCAGGTATGGGCCGTATTTTGTAAATTTATATCTCATATGCATTGGAGTATAGTACCCTTGACCTCAAATAATAGGGGGGTTAGGTGGGCCAACCCACTGCACAGTCAAAAATCTATATGCCAGCCTGAGCAAGACTGAGATCCGGTCTCTACTAAAAATAGAAAAAATTAGCTGAGCATGGTGGTGCATGCCTGTAGTCCCAGCTACTTGGGAGGCTGAGGCAGGAGGATCGCTCATGCCCAGGAGTTGCAGGTTGCTGTGAGCTAGGCTGACGCCAGGGCACTCTAGCCCGGGCAACAGAATGAGACTCTGTCTCCAAAAGAAAAGAAAATATCCATTTATGACTTACTTGGCTCCCCCAAAACTTGACTGCTAAGAGCCTACTTTTGGCTGGAAGCCTTACTGATAACATAAGCAACATATTTTGTATGCTATATGTATTATATTCTTAAAGTAAACTAGAGAAAAGGAAACATTAAGAAAATCATGGCCAGTCACAGTGGTTCACGTCTGTAATCCTAGCACTTTGGGAAGCTGAGGCAGGGAGGATCACTTAAGCCCAGGAGTTGGAGGCTGCATTGACCTATGATCATGCCCCTGTACTCCAGCCTGGGCAACAGAGCAAGACCTTGTCTCAAAAAATATATCATAAGGGAAAATATATTTACAATTCATTAAGTAAAAGTGGATCACCAAAAAAGTCTTCATTCTTGTCATCTTCACAAGGAAGAGGAGGGGTTGATCTTGCTGTCTCAAAAGGGTGGCAGAGGCGGAAGAAAATTCACATATAAGTGGACCTGTGCGGTTCAAACCCATGTTGTTCAGGGGTGAACTGTACATTATTCTGAATTACAGAGCCCTGCTGGTGTCTAGCAAACTAGACACTATTAGCAGTGAGGAGTATGAGAGCCTGTAGGACCAGGTGGGTGGCATGGGTTAGTTATTTGTTCCCTCCGAAAAAAGAATAAAAATGATAGCATGAAGAAAGTTTGAAAAGTGAGATAAAGTCTTTAATAAAAGTACCCAAAAGAACCAAATTTGTAACTTACACTTTGGTTTTATTTTATTCATTCATTTATTTATTTATTTTTGAGACAGAGTCTCACTCTTGCCTGAGCTAGAGTGCTGTGGCATCAGCCTAGTTCACAGCAATCTCAAACTCCAGGGCTCAAGCGATCCTCCTGCCTCAGCCTCTCGAGTAGCTGGGACTACAAGCATGCGCCACCATGCCCGGCTAATTTTTTCTATATATTTTTAGTTGGCCGATTAAATTCTTTCTATTTTTTAGTAGAGACGGGGTCTCGCTCTTGCTCAGGCTGGTCTTGAACTCCTGACCTTGTGTGATCCTCCTGCCTTGGCCTCTCAAAGTAGTAGGATTACAGTCGTGAGCCGCTATGCCTGGCCCACCTTTGGTTTTATTTATTTATTTTTTCTACCTTTGGTTTTATTTATTTATTTATTTATTTATGGAATATTCTACCATGATATTTTAAACATTTTATTACATATTCTTAAGTTGATAATATTTATTTATTTTTTTTGAGACAGAGTCTCACTCTGTTGCCCGGGCTAGAGTG
>VBSM01001979.1:8958957-8975714 GCA_008086735.1 Cheirogaleus medius
AAAAAAAAAAAAAAACAAGAAATTTATTGCCAAGTGTGACAGAGACTGCTAACTGTACCCCAATTTTTGTTATCCCCCTCTTAACATGGTAAAATAATTTTTAGCTAGGTACAAAGTTGCTTGACCAAACAGATTGCATTTTCCTCTCAGCCTTCCTTGCAGATTGGCATGATCTAGTTACTAAGTTCTAGATAGTGGAATGGGAACAGATGTGATAAATACCCATTCCTTTCCTCTTTTTGTCTGTCCTTCTGGCTGGAACAGGGGTGTGCTGGCAGGAGGCAGAGCAGCCATATTGGTCTATGAGGCAGAAAATGAATGTTGAGGATGCAGAGAAAAAGTTAGAAGGAGGTTGAGTCTCTAATGATTTAGTAGAGCAGAGGTGTCATACCAGCTCAGACTTCCAAGTGCAAGAGGATTAAACTTCTATTTGTTTAGCCATTGTCAATCTTTAGGTTTTGATATAGCAGCCATACCTGTACTCTATCTAATACTCAGTAAGCCATTAAGGAGCTCATGGCATTCAAGGAAGAGCCAGACAATCAGACACCAAGAAGAGCAGGCATCAGGACAGGTCTGGGAATCCTAGTCAGGAGCTCGTAGACAATGCTGGAATGGTTTGAGCTTTGACTATTGAGAGGTCATTAAGTTGGTTGCTACATCACTTTGACATACAGACAGCATTTTGTTTATTGTGCACATCTTTCCCTTCAGCACAAGATGTTCCAGGCTCAATTTGTAATTTCCCTGTCCTAGCCTTGGAATCAGCAACGTCAACAATGAGTTTTAGTTCTTTTAGTGGAGAAGGGTAATTAGGAACCAAGATCTGGGTGCTGGGCAAGCTTCTTGCTACTAGGCTATCATTGCCTCCTTCTAGCTAGGAAGAGCTAGGAAATGTGTGTGTGTGTGTGTGTGTAGATACATACATACATCTGTATCAATTCCTGTATCTATATTTATATATTTGTTTTTGTTGGTTTTTTGAGACAGAGTCTCACTATGTTACCCAGGCTGGTTTTGAACTCCTGGACTCAAGCGATCCTCCTGCCTTAGCCTCCCAAGTAGCTGGGACGACAGGCATACGCCACCACACCCGGCTCTACCTATATATTTTTGAAAACCATGAGTCGGCACCAACATCTCCAATTCCAATTCAGCCTCACAGGGTCTACTCTGGTCTGTCCTCTTTTTCCACAGACAGTGTCATTCTCTTCTCTGACAGTGACCAACCAGGTCCCATTATCCTCAACATGTCCTCATGAACCCAGCCTTTGCCCACACAGGTCAGTCACTTCCTCCTGCCTGGCCCCGCCATGTACGATGGCCATGTCCTCAGCCCTGACCGAGGGAAAGGGGAAGAGATAAGAGTCAGTAAAATAGTCCAATCCCTCTGCTTTTCCCTGCCCACCAGATAGCCTCCTTGTTACACTGTGGCTTCCCGTTTGGCTCGCTGATAGGGACAGAGCGAACTGACCTCCCGGAGAAAGCATCTCTGCCTCGTCCCTGGGCCTTGAGGAAGCTGAGATTGGAATTGTCTTCTGCTTGGAGAAAGAAGGTGCGGATGAAGGCGCTGAACTGAGGACACCTGCAGAGGCGACTGAAGGAAGGTGACCTGAGAGCTTGTCCAGCACTTGCCCGGGGTGGGAGGCCACCCGTGCTAGGGTGCCTGATGCTCTCACTCAAGAGCACCCAATCAACCCCCCTCTTTTAACCCACCCTCGAGCACAACTGCAACAACCAAAGCAACATCTGCTACCATGTGTCAGCGTGACTTTGTGCGCCAGTGCACCTTTCTCTCTGTTTAGTCCTCACAGCAATATGAGGACAAGGTGCTACTGTTGTGCTCATCTTACAGACGAGGATGCTGAGTCTAGAGAAGTGAAGGAACCTGCCCGAGGTCACAAGACAAGCATCAAGGTGGGAACTTGAACCTTCTGTCCTGTTCCCGCCCTGTCCCCCCACCCCCGCTGCAGTGTTCTTTGGACTCCCACTTGGACTCCCACCTGCTGCCCGCGGCTGCTCCTGCTCTGGCTGGTTCTGGCTTTGTCTGAGAAATAGAGCCCCAGGCTCACAGATGACGCCAGTGCCAAGCTTTTAGAAACAGTATTATGTACTATTTCACAAATGCAGAATAAAATACAGAACATATATAGGTAAGTCATAAAGCATAACAATAACACAACCCCCTGCCCTAGAGCATACCTCCCAACTTAATAATATACTAACATGTTTTTTAAAAATTGTCTTAATCTTTTGTATTTTTAGATTATCTGTTGTGTTTTCACAATGCAAAAGCTTTCTCAATTTAATCTCCTAGCTGGAAATCTGAATATCCCCCGTGGGCTAACCAGCTGTTTCCCTCTACCACATCCTTCCTCAGAGGGGCAGGTCCCTGACTACTGAATTTTGACTTTTGTTTTTCTTTAAATTAAAAAAAAATTTTTACTTTATTAATTCATTTTTTTTTCTGAGACAGAGTCTCGTGTTGTCACCCGGGCTAGAGTGCTGTGGGTCAGCCTGGCTCACAGCAACCTCAAACTCCTGGGCTCAAGTGATCTTCCTGTCTCGGCCTCCCCGGTAGCTGGGAGTAGAGATGTGTGCCACCACTCCCGGCTAATTTATTTTTAGTTGAGAAGGGGTCTCACTCTTGCTCAGGCTGGTCTCAAGCTCCTGACCTCAAGTGATCCTCCTGCCTCGGCCTCCCAGAGTGCCAGGATTACAGGCGTGAGCCACCACATCCTGCCTTGTTTTGTGTTTTTTAAATCACAGTTCTATCAGCAAATCCTGTGAGTTTGATCTTAAAATCCAACACAAATCCGACCATCTCTTTCTTCTCCCCTAATCCAAACTTCTACCTGGCTGGACTTCTGCAGCGGTCTCCTGCATCAGGCAACCACAGTGAGCTTAAAAAAAAAAAAAAAAAAAAAAGGAATCAGATTATGCCTCTCCCTCCCTGGTCCTGACCCTGGGATAGGCCTGTCCTGCACATAAAATACAACAATAAAACAATCCCGAATGCTCAGCGCTGACTGAGGGCACGTGGCCAGAGTCCATGGCCTTGCCGTGGTTGACAAGGCCCCTCAGGCTCTCCCTCTCGCCCTGGCTCGGATGTCTTTACACGGCCTGTTCCGTCTGTCTGCAGGACTCTTCCCCAGACATGCTCACGGCCCGTCCCTTCCTCCAGGTGCCTCTGCCCGTTCGCACATCTGCCCTGACCTCTGACCCGACTCCTCCTTTCCACTCCCCTGCCTCTCGTCCCCTCCACCAGGGAGACCAAATACACCCTTTTTATAACATGTCGTAAGGCCCCCTCCCCTTTACAATCATGAAATAAATTCACAGGTAATAAAACCTACCTAAGCACATATTTTAAAAAATCAATAGGATGGACTGTAATTTATGGGAGAAATAAAAGGAAATTATTAATAACATCTACTAATTGAATATGCACTTCAACAAATGAATGCTCTGGCAGCCGTCTGCGTCTGCACCTAGAGTTACCGTGTCACAGTGACAAAAGCGGACGGATGGAGGTGCGATTTGTTGACTTGAATTCCGCAGAGATGCGGTTTCCTAAAACAGTGAACAACACCTACTTACAAAATGAAGTATCACCTTTCCCCCATGTACAAGGTTCTTGAATTCCTGAAAAATTCAGTGAGTGATAAACCTCTGTACAAAATACTTTATGCCTCATTACAGAACCGAGTTAGGTTCTAGGCTCACAGTTATAAACAGAATTTTCACCTGCGGCGATGTCTGCTGGGACATTCTAGAAGCACGTGGAGGGATCAATTTTCATCTCCTCATCCCTTCAGCTATCCTGTGCATCGAGGCATGTCTGGTGTCCCTGACACTAGCCAGTCAAATGCCAGGTGTGCCCCCAATCCACACAACTAGAAAAAAAAAAACAAAAAACTACAGAAAGTTCATAAATGTCCGCTAGGCGGCGCTGCCAGCATGGGCGAGAAAACCATAGCTGGGCCCTCCTTTAATTTTTTTTTGTTTCTCCGCACCTGTCACTCACCACCCGACATTGCAAGCTAACTGCAGACTGTGTATTGCCTGTTCCGGAGACTAGAGTGTGGGCTGCGGGAGGGCAGGGCTCTGTTTCCTTCGCTGATGCATCCCCAATGCCCACAACAGCGCCTGGCACCTGGTGGGCACTGGAAGAGGGAGTGGATGAATGAATGAAGGGTGTCCAGGATCACCCTAGTTTCAATCGCTAGAACTCTGCTATAGTGTGTTCAGAATCATCTCGAAAGGGATACAAGATGTGGAAGCCAAAGTGACCCATGTTCGGTCTCTTTTTTATTCAGCTCCCAATTTTGTACAACACTGAGATTTTCGAAGCCCTTTCTTTGCTCACATTGCATCTTAGTTAGGTCTTAAGGATGGTGACTGACAGCCAGGCACTGGGCCAGCACCGAGCAAGGGTCCTCTCATCTGATCCTCTGGGACTCCCTGCAGTTGGGCACTCTTGTTATCCCCACTTTACAAATGAGGAAACTGAGGCTCAGCAGAGAGGCCGGGCAGCTTTCTCAATGTCACGCTTGCTAAGTACAAGGCCTGGGTTTTGAGTACCAGGTATTTGCTGTGCACATGCAGAGCCAGGGGCCAGCGTGTTAGGGCACAGAGAAGTCTGGTTTAGGAGCCAGAAGGCCTGGGTTCCAGGCGTTAACTCTGCCCCCGGCTGCCTGTGTGACTTAGGGCAGGCCACTTGGCCTCAGCCTCCTTGTTGATGGAGTGAAGTGGCAGAACCAGTCCAAAAGGCTACGTGGACCCGAGGCACACGCAGCGCTACCTACTTCATAGAGTGAGAATCAGCCCTGCCCTGAGCCAGCCGGGGAGCCAGGTGTGCCTGGGGATGATGGCCAGGAGTAGGCTTGGAGGACAACATCCAGAGGGGGGACACGGGGCTATTCTGGCCGGGAGAGAGAGGGCCAGTGGGAAGGGCCTTCAGAGGGCAGGAGAGTTTGCTGGTTTCCACACGTGTCCCAGCCTGGCCTGGTGCTCCTGACCAATGGCCGGAGTCAGGGATGGAGGTCGCACTTCACTCTTAGGTTAGAAGGCAAAAAAGGTCTGACTCCACCCTGAGGGAATCGGAGGTTGGGCACAAAGGAAGGAAGAACTTTCTGGAAGCCAGGGGTATGGATGCAAACGGGCTGCCCCGGTGGAAGGAAGAGCTCTGGTGAGCAGAGGCATGTCCGGAAAGTTTTCCAGAAGCTTCAAGTACGTCTTTAAAGTCCTTTCCGACACCAAGATGTTGGATGGCTGGTTCCCGATGTCCTTCCTCCCTGATGGCCCGCACTGTCTGCTCCTTAAGGCTCAGGGGCCTTCCCCCTTCTCTTCCCGCTGGGCCTTAAAAGTCCTTGAGGGGCTTTCCTGGAGACAACAGGAGGAAGCTGCTGTGATCCATTCTGCCAGCCCCGCTGGGGCCAGGCCTGCCTGGATATTTCTGGCTCTCTCAAAAGAAAACAAACCTTTACCCACTAATGTAAGCAGGCAAAATCTTTACCCAATAAAACAAACAAACCAGCTCCTCCAGGCCATGCCCAGCTTTCCTAATACGGCACGGGGGCTCGTGCCCTTGGCACCCAATCAACGTGGCTAGTCCCGCTCCCAGGAGAAGAGAAGGAGGAACTGAATCCAGGTGGCAGAGAAAGGTCACATTCACATTGAGGGGGATTCAAAAGTTGGACAGGCTTCGTCAGGATTGGGATTGCCAGATAAAATATAGATGATCCAGTTAAATTTGAATCTCCCATGAAAAATGAATATTTTAAAAAAATATAAGTATATCCCACAGCCTATTTGGGGACACACTTATACTTTAAAAATTATTCATTGTTTATCAGTGATTCAAATTTAACCGGGCCTCCTGTATTTCTTTTTGTAGCCTTCTGGGAGAAATGTAAATATGGTAAATGATCCAGGCTGGCTGGACTCTTTAATAGCCGTGTGTACCTGTCACAGTGGGACTTTGTGCTAGTAATTAAGTAATGGGGTAAGTATCACCATTTTAATAGCTACCCAGGAAGTTAGAGTCAGTTTCCTGCTTACCATTTTTAAAAAAATTTTTTTTGTAGAGATAGGATGTCGCTACATTGCCCAGGCTGGTCTGGAACTCCTGGGCTCAAGCCATCCTCCTCCCTCAGCCTCCCGAGTAGCTGGGACTACAGGCATGCACCACTATGCCTGGCTAATTTTCTCTATATATTTTTAGTTGTCCAGCTAATTTCTTTCTATTTTTTTAGTAGAGACGGGGTCTCGCTCTTGCTCAGGCTGGTCTCAAACTCCTGAGCTCAAACAATCCGCCCTCCTCAGCCTCCCAGAGTGCTAGGATTACAGGCGTGAGCCACTGTGCCCGGCCTTGGGAAATACCTTTGACGTACTGTTACTGAAGGAATTTGACCCAGTTATTTACCTATAATGAGTCGTTTCCAAGGACCTAATCACAAGTAAGCTCTGGGGATAAAGACATTCATCCAGCACTATCTATCATAATCACCAACACGTATAAGGCAGTGCTGTACTCAAGCGAACTGCTTAATCCTCACAATTCCAGTGCCTCGAAATAAGACTGAAATGACTCAGGTGCCCAATATCAGGGGACTGGTGAAGTGAGTTGATGGCTTAAGTAATCACGAGGCAGAATATCAGGCAGTCATTAAAACTAATGGTTATTAAGGCTTTTGCAACAGAGAGGATACCTAAGCTATGATGGTGACAGAGGGTAACGCAGGCTATAAAATTAAAAACATGTT
Organism: Cheirogaleus medius; assembly: GCA_008086735.1. Taxonomy (NCBI): domain Eukaryota; kingdom Metazoa; phylum Chordata; class Mammalia; order Primates; family Cheirogaleidae; genus Cheirogaleus; species Cheirogaleus medius. The sequence continues at coordinate 8,965,725 of VBSM01001979.1, forward strand.
ACCTATTTATAGAAAAGACCTGGGAAGGAAATTCAATGTTAACTGTGATTATGTTGGGTGATTTTTTTCTTTCATAGTCTCTTTTTTCCAAAAATCCTTTAATGAGTATATATTCATGCCATCATTAAAAAAAACAAAAAAAACCCAAACTGAAAAGCTTTCCACAATCACTCCTTTCTTCCCAGACAGCCAGGAAAAATCCAGACTCTACCCAAAGTTATCTCACAGAGGCCTAACCTGCTCTTTTCTCACTCTTGCTTCCTGCTGTCCAGTGAATTGAATATCATATTTAATAAGTGCCTCTTAGTTGCCAGGACCTGCAACCAAGAGCAGCTGGGACATGTTGCTGAGAAACACACAAAGCCTGCCTGCCCTCAAGGGTCCTTTTTTTTTTTTTTTAATAGAGACAGGGGTCTTACTGTGTTGCCCAGGCTATTCTTGAATGATCAAGTGATCCTCCAGCCTTGGCCTACCAAACTGCTGGGATTACAGGTGGGAACTGCCACGCCCAGCCTCCTCAAGCGTCTCATGGGCACAGGGCTTTCAGGTAGCACCTAAGCTCACCTCCCCCGGAATGTGTTCCAGGAAGCCCTCTCCTCCTGGTCCCATATAGCTCTACATACTTACCTGATGTTTCCACCAGTCCATGAGCTTCTTGAAGCCAAAGACAGCACCTCATTTCTCTTTTACTCTGCAGAGTGTGCCACTGGCCTCAACAGATGTTTGCTAAATGAATGCTTCATCCATCCTACAAACACATGGAAATAACTTGGGGAGAGGGTATCTCATTCTCTTCAGTTTGTCATTTTGATTTTCTTAGTCGGCTACTTGTCAGTTTTTTGTTTTTTTGGGGGGATGGGGGTTGGAGACAGGGTCTTGCTCTGTTGCCCCGGCTAAAGTGCAATGGCGTCATGGTAGCTCACTGCTGCAACCTCAAACTCCTGGGCTCAAGGGACCCTCCTGCCTCGCCTCCCAAGTAGCTGGGACTACAGGTGTTTGCCACCACACCCTGGCTAATTTTTCTATTGTTTGCAGAGACCGGGTCTTGCTCTTGCTGAGGCCAGTCTTAAACTCCTGGTCTGAAGCAATCCTTCCTCCTGGGCCTCCCAGAGTGCTAGGACTACAGGCGTGAGCCACTGTGCCCAGCCCAGCTGCTTGCCTCTTTCAGACCTGGCCCAGACTCTAGGAGGACTGGCAGTTGCTACATGTATGAGAAAGGTGAGCCTCTAAGGCCTCTTTTTGTTTTTAATGTTTTTACGGCCTCGCACATCTGAATGCTCAATGTATTTGCATTCATGGGCCTGCATCCATCCACCAGAAATCTTGGACAAGCAATCCACTGGTTTATTGTTAACCGACCCTGTAAAACCAATTTTATACATGTTCGAATTTAGCTGAGTTTGGAAGTAAAAACAGTACTCGTTTAAGTGTAAAAAAAGAAAAGCGGAGAATTTATAAACAGTGAAACCATTTGGAGCAGGGGTCAGCAAAACTTTTCTGGCAAGGGCCACATGTGATTATTTTAAACTTTGCAGGCCACACAGGCCTCTGTTGCAACTGCTCACCTCTGCCCTTGCAGCAGGAAAGCAGCCACAGTCAAGACTTGAAAAAATGGGTGGTGGGTAAGGTCTAGTCTGGCTGTAGGTTGCTGACCCCTGGTTTATGTAATTGCACGGGCTCTGGGGTCAGCTGGCTCGGAGTTCACTTGCAGTCACACCATTCACTTACTGTGACCTCAGGGGACTGCCTTCACCTCTGGCCCCTCAGTTTCCTCAGCTGGAAAGTGGGAGGAAATAGCTGGCCCACACACAGGGCTGGCATGAGGACTGCATGCAGTGTTGCTCATAGGAGCTTTATAAATGCGTGCATGGTAGCTATTATTTTTTTTTAACTGTAAAGACATTTGAGTACCACATTATAAATGACGATGGTGATAATTTCACGATCCGTTTCACCCCATTATAGTGGCATAACGTAGTAGTTCTCAATTTCCATGTGTACCCGAAGACCTGGGGGAAGACTGTTTTCTATGTTGCATTTCTGTAGGTTGATCTTTGATGCAGAAGGTTTTTAAATTGTGCTCTCATTCTACTGCACATTATCAACTGCACATTACAAGTAAAGTTCTGGTCTTACTTGTTTATTTTTGGGGTCCAACTTTCTCTCCAAGCCTCTTGCCCTCACAAGAACTCTGATTCAATTGGTCTGGGGTGGGACCCAGGCAGAGCTTTTGTTTTTTAAAGCTCCTCCGTAGTTCTAACATGCAGCCAAGAAACTGCTGATTTAGTGTGTTGTTTTAGTTTCTATTTTCATTTTATTTTAGCCCTGGATACCTTGAGGACAATACGTTTTAGTTTCCAGCATCTCGCTGCTCAGAGTGACCAGTGGGCCAGTAGCATCAGCATCACCTGGTAGAAGTGCAGTCTCAGGCCCTGCCCAGACCCACTGTGTCAGAATATGCATTTTTTTTTTTTTTTTTGAGACAGAGTCTCATTCTATTGTCCTAGAGTGCCGTGGCGTCAGCCTAGCTCACAGCAACCTCAAACTCCTGGGCTCAAGCGATCCTCCTGCCTCAGCCTCCCAAGTAGCTGGGACTACAGGCATGAGCCACCATGCCCGGCTAATTTTTTCTATATATTTTTAGTTGGCCAATTAGTTTCTTTCTATTTTTAGTGGAGATGGGGTCTCGCTCTTGCTGAGGCTGGTCTCAAACTCCTGACCTCAAGCAATCCTCCTGCCTCGGCCTCCCAGAGTGCTAGGATTACAGGCGTGAGCCACCTCACCCAGCCAGAACATGCATTTTAACAAGATCCCCAGGTGATCCGTGTGCTGGCTGAATTTGAACCAGCAGAGCTCCTGGGCTGTGTATGATACTTCCCTTTCTGCCATGGACCTGTGTTTGCAAGTGGCGTTTGACGCACACTACTATAGATGGAATCCTGTTTTAGACTCAAGTGGGGGCTGGTGAAGCATCCACCACTGAGGCACGTGTGCTGTGAGCTTTTTCTTTCTTTTCCTTTTTTAATCTAGGGTTCTTGTAAACTGAGATCCCACTGCAGTTGTCTGTCTGGCAGAGCCCAGAGGGTGGGACTGTGCCAGGAAAAGCAAGTTAGGACCCAAGAGACCACCAGGGGCCTCTTTCCCCATGACTCCGGAGGGTGGACGTCACTGGGGTTTGTGGGGCTGGCCAGGGGTGGGCTGTAGATGGCATTTCTTAATATAGTTAGTCAATAGCTATGTTTTCTAAGTGCCACAGAGGACTAAAGGAATGTCACTAAATGTTTGGCATGGAGGGAACTGATGGCTTTGAGAGGGACATTTCCCAGGCCTTGGAAGGAGAACAGATATCAGAGAAGGGGGTATCATGGAGACAAATCCCCACGCACAGGCCTGGTCACTGGTTTTTCGTCACTTTGGCTTTGAGCATGAAATAATGGTGTGAGCAGAGAGCAAGCATTGTCCAAGGAGGCTCTGCCTGGGGGCCCGGTCTTGCTCGGGTAACAGGTAGGGCTGGCTACTGCTGGCTTTCTTCCTCTGCCTCAGTGAATTGGCCTGTACAAAGGGCGTGTTGCAGCAGTGAGCTGCATTTCAAAACTCCGTCGTACTGCCTTGCTTCTCTGAGCATTTCCCTCCTTTCCTCTGCAGAAGAGGATTCCTATCTTTGCCCTCCCTTTGCCTCCCCACAGGAACAAGAATGGTGGGGAGAGCCCAGCATAAGTGGCAGGCCCTGCCCTGCCATCGCTGTGTGACTTCCAGCTGGGCCCTTATTTTGCAAAATGGGGAGAGTGTGCCCTTCTTTGCGGGGTGGCTTTAGAAGGCCACAGAGCCACGTATTTAACAGTTCTTTAAAAACAAGACTCAGGGTCTCAGTAGCTGTGTATAACCCTAAATGAACACTCTTGAATTGCATCATCCCCCTCCCACCAGACCTGCAATGTCAGTTTAAACCTCCCATTCTACTTTGCCAGGGATGACAGCCAACTTTAGTGTCTGTTCAGTGTTTTGAACTCCAAGGAAATCATCAATTTAGGCAAGATTATCAATTGGTATGAAAACCATTAGGAAGCCTATCTGCAAGGGAATGGACAATAAAATCTTGGCATATTCATGCAATGAAACCAGACAATAATGGGGAAAAAACTTGATACACACAATATGGTTGTATCTCCCAGAGAACACTGAGTGAAAGAGTTCATATTGTAAGATTCCGTTTATATGAAGTACAGAGGCCAGGCGTGGTGGCTCATGCCTGTAATCCTAGCACTCTGGGAGGACGAGGCGGGTGGATAGCTCAAGGTCAGGAGTTCGAAACTGGCCTGAGCAAGAGCGAGACCCCGTCTCTACTAAAAACAGAAAGAAATTAATTGGCCAACTAAAAATACATAGAAAAAATTAGCCGGGCATGGTGGCACATGCCTGTAGTCCCAGCTAATCAGCAGGCTGAGGCAGAAGGATTGCTTGAGCCCAGGAGTTGAGGTTGCTGTGAGCTAGGCTGATGCCACAGCACTCTAGCCAGGGCAACAGAGTGAGACTCTGTCTCAAAACAAAAACAAAAACAAAACTCAGAAGTACAGAAACAGGCAAAGCTCATCTGTGTGATAAAAGTCAGAATAGAGGTTTCCTTTGCATGGGGGCTGTTCTTGGGGAGGGGGCACAAGACAGAGCCAGCTGGGGAGCTAGGAATGTTCTCTATCTTGATTTCGGCTGTAGTTACATAGGTGCATATGAATGTGAAAATCTTAGCACGACCAGACCTTCTGCATTTTCTGGTATACACAACACCATTCTACAATGTATTTTAGTCAAAAGCTTTTAACTTGATTTTAATCAAGACTTTAGATCTAACTTCCAGTTTCCAGGAGATGTAAGAGACAGAGGAACAAGCTAAATGGCATCCTGATGAAGCAACCAGGCAAATCAGAAGGTTGGACCTTCCGCAGGACAATCGATCCAGTGTCTTTCATGAGAGGACCTGGCCAGATCGGAAGAGCCCAAGAAACATCACAACCAGATGCGGTGCAAAGCCTGGGTTTCGATCCTGGTTTGGACAAACAGGGTATAAAAGACACTTTAGAGGCAATCAGAGTTATTTGAACATAGATCGAGTTTTAGATAATGGTGAAGAATTATTTTTAATGTTCTGAAGTACGATCATGCTAATTGGGTTCTACTGGAAAATGTTATTTTTAAAAAGATGCATCCTGGGGGGAATACTCTGATTCATTTTCAGCTTGGTGAAGGAGGAGCCAACCCACAAGGGTGCCTGGAGGGTTTCTCTTTCCACAAACAGCCTTTCAACAGGAAAGGGACATTGACTGGAGTCATGCTGTCCAACAGTATTTCATACGTTTTCTCACTTCATAATAGAACATTTTTCCCTTTTTATAATTTTTTTGATGAAAAATATTTTAATAGCATGACACATATGAAATGAGAAATGAATCTCTTCTCACTCCAGGTACCTCCTTTCCCAGTTTCTCTCCCCAGAGGCAACCACTATTCATGGTTTCTCGTGTATCTGCTCAGAAAAGACATTCTCCATTGACACAAGCATATCTATATGTGTGTGGTCCTGTACTTCCTGACTCAGCAGCAGCCTACCGTAAACACTGCATTGCACTTGGGGTTTTGACTTAACATATCTGAGAAATTCCATATCTGCTCTTATGAGGGCTACCGATGACCTCCTTGTCATCACATCCAAGGCCACCCGTTAGTCCTCCCCTGACTCCACCCAGCTGACTGGCCCTTCCTCCCAGAAACATTTCCCTTGCTTGGCTTCCTGGACTGTGCACTCTCCTGGGTTTCCTTCTATTTCATCTCTCTTGCCGTTCCCCTGCTCCTCCCTGACCTGTGAACATGGTCATGCCCCTCCATCTCATCTTTGACCTTTCCTCTGCCCACACCCACACCGTAGGTGATCTCATTCAGTCTCAAGGTTTTAAGTAACCTCTCTACCATGACAACTCCCAATTTTATATCTCTACTCTGAGTCACATTCCTAACTCCAGCCTCTTATCACACTGCCTGCTGGACATCTGCACTCAGATTATCTGGCAGATGTCTCAAACCTAGCCTGGCTGAAGCCCCCAAATCTGTATTGCCTTCTGTCTTCCCCATTTCAACTGTCTGCAACTCCATGTTTCCCCTTGCTCAGGCCAAGAAGCTCAGACGTCCCTGCCTTCTCTTTTGCTTGCTTTCCCATACTCCACCCACCAGGAAATCCCACTGCCTCTGAGCTATGTCTGGAATCTGACCCCTCCTCACCACCTTCCCGGCTACCACCTGGTCCCCACTTGCCTGGATGCTTGCAGTACCCTCCTTGCTGGTCTCTCTCCTCCATTCTTGCCACTACTCTGGCCTTGGTTCATTCTGCTCCAGCTGGTCTGGCTTACCTGCTGTCCCTTGTCATACCAGGCCCAAGCCCACCACAGGGCATTTGCTGTTTCTCTGCCTGAGCTCCTAACCTAGATATCTGCTTGGCTTTCTTACAACACCTTTGTCACATTTTTGCTCACATGTCATCTTCCCGTGGAATCTACTCTGGCCACCTGATTAAGATACAAACCCACCATTTTCTGTCCCCCTTAGTATGCTCGAATTGTTTTGCAGCATGTATCACTTACTAACATTCTATAATTTATTGCTTATCTTGTTGTGTATGCTTTATGTGCCCCTTGAGAAAGTAGACCCCATGAGGATAAGGATTTTGTGCGGTTTTCTCCATTGCAATAGCCCTAGTACCTAAAATAGTGCCTGGCTCATAGTAGCTGCTTAATAAATATTTATTGAATGAATGGATGAGCAGATGTTCTCCCACTGGATTATTTTAATGGCCATGGGGGTCCACTGTATGGATGACGTAGGAACAATAACAGCTCAGCAGTGGCCCATACTCATCAGGCACGTCTGAAGCAGTCCTTTAAGAATTTAGCTCCTTCACAAATTTATAGTCCTTTACATACTTAGCTTTATGGATTTAGACTCATTTAAACTTTTCAACAGCCTTAAGAACTAGGTCTGATGGTCACTCCCATTCAATAAATGATGAAACTGATGTTCAGACAGCCTTATTAACTTGCCACAGTCATACAGACAATAAGTGGTCATGCCAGTCTGGCTATGTTTTGAACTGGCAAATTTCACTTCCACCCCAATCGGTGTCCTTCTCCCCTCAGAGAGGTCTGGGACTTACCTCTGGAGGGACTTACCTAACCTGCATTCATTCAGTCAATGTTTACCGAGCACTTCTGCCTGCAGAGTGTTAGATCCAGCCTGGCCTCATCTCCAATGCAGACAGAACTCAGACTCTGAGTCAGCATCACCTGCTGGAATGTTATGGGACACAAGGATGAGCAGAAAAAGTACAGCTCCTGCCCTCAAGGGGCTTACGGTGGTGGGACAAACACGAAGCAAGAACTCAACCAGTATAACAAGCCAACTGGGATGACCACCACCATTGGAGGTACTAGATGGCTGGAAAGGCAGGGAAGGGACCCCTGAGCTGAGCACTGGTGGATGGTTTAATAAACAAAGAGAGGGAAGAACATTCTAGGAAAAGGGATTGCATGCCTAAAGGTCAGCATAGCAGGCAGAGAGCAAGGGGAACGGGTGAGAAAGGAAGCTGGGAGGCCGTGGCCTTGTCAAGGAGTTTTGGCTTTATCCCAAGTTCAGTGGGAAGCCATTTAAGGTGGGGTGGAGGGAGGTAACTGTAGCCTGATCAGATCTGATTTGCATCTGAAGGCAGTGTTGGCTAAATTAGTAGAGAACAGATAAGTGGAGAAGAGTTGATGGGCTTTGTGGTAATGAAAGAAACTGAGTAGTAGAGAAATGTATATATTTTATTTTATTTTTCTTGAGACAGAGTCTTACTCTGTTGCCCGGGCTAGAGTGCTGTGGGGTCAGCCTAGCTCACAGCAACCTCAAACTCCTGGGCTTAAGCGATCCTCCTGCCTCAGCCTCCCGAGTAGATGGGACTACAGGCATTTGCCACCACGCCCGGCTAAGTTTTTCTATTTTTAGTAGAGATGGGGTCTTGCTCTTGCTGAGGCTGGTCTCAAACTCCTGACCTCAAGCAATCCTCCTGCCTTGACCTCCCAGAGTGCTAGGATTACAGGCATGAGCCACCATGCCCAGCCAAGAAATGTATATATTTTAAAATTTCAATAGATTTAAGGGGTACGGTGCAGTTTTGTTACATGGATATATGATATAATGGTGAAGTCTGGGCTTTTAGTGCACCCACCATCCAAATAGTATACATTGTACCCAATCGGTAATTTTTCATCCCTCTCCCCCATCCCACCCAGTAGAGAAATTTTGGCTAGAGGTCACGGCCCTCCCTGGAGTCAGCCCACATCCAGACTGGTTGACTGGGCAGGGGTCGGGTGGGCAAAAAGGCCTGTTTCCTTGGTCTAGGTGGGACAGCTCTGAAGGGTGTTCCTAGTCCTAGAGATCTCACCTTAAAACTGAGATAAAAATGTTAAATGATCTGCCCAGGGTTCCAGAGAAGAGTGGGTGGGTCCCTGTTTCCACCTGTGCAGTGGGAGGATCCTGTTCCACCTGAGGCAGGGGTCTCAGTCCTAGAACCTGCCCCTTTCTTCTCATGCTCAGATCTCCTGAAGGATAGTCAGCAGTGCCTGATGTGTGGGAGGTGAGGCTGGGGCTGGGGGGCAGTTAAGGGAGTCCTTGGCGCTCAGATGCTGGTCCTAACTTTCCCACTTACTTGCTCTGTGACCTTGAGTAAATCCCCTTCTCTCTCCAGGCCCTGTTTCTTTATTGGTAAGAGAGGAAGTTGGAGTAATCAGTGACTCAACTTTTGGGGCAGTTCACAGACCCTTTGAGAGTTTGTTGAAAGCTATGACCATCATGCCCATAATTTCTGGCAGCTGCGAGGGTTCCAGAAGCCCTTGGGTAGGATGGTGGGTGGGGTGAGAGGATTCATTTGGTGGATGAGACATTAACAAGCACTATTTCTGGTGGCCTGCTGAGAACCAAGTCCTGGTACACTGTTATAATCCTCACCACAATCATTTAAGATGAGTAGGATTTTTCCTACTTGGAGCTCAGAAACAGCACTTAAGTGACTTGCCAAAGCTCAGAAGAGCCGAATTAGGACCCCTAAGCTAGGTCTTGAAGCCAAACACTGTCCTTCCCATTCCAATGAGTGACATCAATACTCTTGTCCATTCCTTGTCCCCCTGACACATTTTAGACCTCACAGCCCCTCTCTTTTGCACTTTCAACTGCTCTCATGGAGCAGGGCTTAACCCATGAGATAGGACAGAGGATCTGAGGCCGCCATGGGCTAAGTGACCTGCGAGGTCACATAGCAAGTGGTCTAGCTGAGAGGGAGAGAGAGTAGACATGTGTGGTCACCATGGAAGTCTCAGCATGGACAAGCCTCACCTGGTTGCCACTTGGGAGACCAGGAGGAAGAGAGGCTGTGGGGGCAGGTTGTAATCAGGGAAAGAAAGCAGGACCCTGGCTCTGGGCCTGAAAGAAGGGGCTTTCTGTGAGCCTAAGGATACCCAGTGACGTGTACATACTTAGCCCTCAAGGCAAGTTCTCTGCTGGCCTGTTAAGTCTTCTCAGCAACTCCAGTGGGATATTTTATCCCCACTTTACAGATGAAGGTGCCAAAAGAACTTCATTCAGCTGCCCATTAGGAGGTGACCACACACCCACACACACTCTCTGCCTTCAGGTCCTTCCCAAGACCCAGTCCCCTAATCCGTTACTCAGGCTGCATCTTCCTGCCCATCCCTATCGTACCATGCCCAGCTGGTTACGGTGTTCTTGCCTTTTCACCCTCCGAACCTGCGCACCTGTTTTTCCCTTTGCCTAGAATGCCCCTTCCATTCCCCATTGAACTCCTATTCATCCCTCAATGTCACAGCCTCCCCAGTCATTCAGCCAAGCAGAAGAGACTGCCATCTCCCTGCCCATTTCTCTTTTCACTCTCATCCCATGTTTCTTTTTTTTTTTTTT
>VBSM01001979.1:8992325-9026700 GCA_008086735.1 Cheirogaleus medius
CCTCCCAGAGTGCTAGGATTACAGGCGTGAGCCACCGCGCCCGGCCCTAAACTTCACCTCTTGATGGGAGTGGCAAAGTCATTGCAAAAGGCACAGGTCCAGGGAGGCGTCAGTTACTGGGAACATCTCTGCACACAGTGTGAGATCTGGCTCTGCATCACCAGGCAGCCCGTGGACGCTTCCTCGTTTGGTAGCTGGCAGGTGCCCATCTAGAGCTGGGCTTTGGTTGAGGTGGAAAAGTCAGGTCCTAGCTTTGGGGAGCCCGGGGTGTCGTTATTGGATGGACTCCATGAGCAACGACTGTCCATCATTCAGAAAGCTTTCTCATGCCCACTGTGTGCCGGTTCAAGCCAGGTATTCCCAGTCCTGGCCCTCCAGGAGCGTGACCTCTGCTCAGGGACAGGAGGCTCAAGTGGGTGACCAACCAGGGGACTCACTGGGCAGCGTCATCCTGGGTGGGTGGGTGGGGGGTTTTGTTCCTGGTTTGGGGCCTGGTGTTACCTGTGTGTGACCCTCCCCCCCCATGTTGAGCTTCATTTTCCTCAGAGGAGGAAGAAGTTAGAAGATAGGAGCCTCCAAAATCTAGAACATTCCAACTTGAGGAGCCCTTGGAATTTCTGGTGGAGAAAACTGGAATGACTTCCCAGCCAGGACTAGCTCTTGTGCCCTCCCTTCTTCCTCGCGTGCTGCTGGCGGCCTGTGTCATTTCTACATTTCCTCCAGACCTGGAATTTCCCGTTGTTCTGCCTGTGCGTTTCTTCACTGGAAGGACCCCTGCGTTCCTGTAGTAGAGCTGGTTGTTTACAGGCCTCTGCTGGCATCCCTCCACGCCAGGCCTCGTGGTGGGTGAATGTGGCCGAACGGTGGCCAAGATGGACGAGGCTTTGTCATTTGGAGCTTTAGTCTGGAGGTGGGGTGGGGGGCGGTGAAGAGACATGTCAGTCAGTTAGTTAAAGGGGTAATTTCATCTGGGATCAGGAAACGAAGCTAGAGGGATGATATGAAGGGGTCTGGGGACTGTCCCCAGGTGGTCGGAGCAGGTCTTTCCCAAGGAGGGACCTGTGGCTGCCACTCCTCAGGTCAGAGAGGAGCTAGCTGGGGAGCTGGGCCGCAGCATCTCAGGCAGGGGGAAGAGCAAGTGCAAGGCCCCGAGGTGCTTGGGAGCGAGCCGGAGCTCGAAGCTCGGTGTGTTTGTGGAGCGGCAGCAGGAGGGGTGGGTGGGGGCAAGGCCTGGGAGAGGAGGGCGGTAGGGAGGCAGGCGGGGCCAGATTCTTCAGTGCTTTCCAGGCTGTGGCCTGCAGTATGAGTTTCATTTTATGTGAGAGGGGACAGCAAGGCTCCCATCAAATTACCCCACGGAATAGCCCTTGAACGCCGGTGACCCTTTAAAAATCTCTGGGCAGTGCTGATGAGGTGCCCAGGCCTGTCTGTGCACATTATCCCCTGATGATGTTAAATGAAGAGCATCGCTCCCAGCATCCCTGGGGCCGTGCTCAGCCCCCAGAGGTGGGTGTGACTACTATGCCCCAGAACAGGCAGTTCTCCCGGCCTGGAGGACACACCCTGCGGGCACAAGGGTGCCTCTGTACTCACAGGGCAGCCTGGCTCCGCTGTTTCCCTTCCCACCAGCTGCCTGCCACGGTGCCTAGAAGCTGGTTTTGGAGTAGGAGCGACCTGGGTTTAACCCAGCTCTGTGGCTTGGGGCAAGTTGAGCTTCTTTGAGCCTCAGTTTCTACATCTGCAGGATAAACAAAGCACTTCTTGACTTTCACAGTTGGTGTGTCAGTTGAAATAGTAAGTGTGAAGCCCCAGAGTTCACTGCCTGCCACGCTTGTTTATTTACAAGTGTTACAAATACCCTGTCACAGGTCCCTGATCAGTGATGTGGGTTTGAGACACGGTACTAAGTGCTGGGAGCACAGAGCTCCCCCGCACCCCAGGAGCTCAGCTGATGGGGAAGAAAGAGAGGAGAGTTGAAGTGTTAGACAAACTGTGCTCAAGGAACCATACGGGTTTCTCTATCTGGGAAGATTGAGGAAGGCTTCGTGCTAGTGATGACCCTGGAGCGGTATCTTTGAGGACAGAAGGAGCTCATTGGGCAGACAAGTATGGATTTAAGGTCATCCAGGTAGCAAGTGAGCACCTGCGAAGATGTGATGCTGTGAGGTCAGGGAGCCTCCAAACAGGGACTCTGGGCATGTAGGGTCAGTGCACATGGGAGGCTGCAGGAATCTACTAAAGCCTGGGCTGAGAGCTTCTAGAAAGCAGCCAGAGGGAGTTTGGGGAAGGAGAACTCACTGACTCCCTGTGACCCCCACAGGTCTCGTCCCCACTCTGAATGGCAGGTGTGGACTACGCATGCACCAAGTGGTTACGAGTGGAGCCTGGAGGTGGGCTCCTTGGCTTGGATCCTGGGTTGCCCCCTGGGAAGCTCGCTGGCCTTGGGAGGTCATTGCATGTCCCTAAGCTTCAGTTGGGGATGCTGTGGTCCCTGCCTCTCTGTGCTGGTGTGAGGGGAGATGAGGTGTCCGTGTAGGGTGCTTAGCACAGTGCAAGCAAGCACTGGATACGGTGATGGTTTAAACCAGCTCCTGGGGGCCGAGTCCAGCTGACAGCCTCTTGCTGATTTGGCTGTAGGAGTGGTATGTGGCCTGGAGCTACCTGCTGGTCTGTGTGAGCCACCATAGGCTGGCCTGGAGGATGTCCCCTCTACGCCTCCTTTGAGCTGTGGGCACAGATGAGTTTTTGGAGCAGGTTGACAGGGATAAAGTCCTGTTACTTGTTTCCTGTGTTTCTCATTCTGAAGTGGCCCACAGAGCAGCCACCTGCCAATGTCTGTCCTCCAATGCCCTGCCCTGGCTGTCCTTTCCTCCCAAAGGACTGCAAAGGGAGGAGAGAGGAGGAAACCGCACATGTCCTCAGGTGGAGTTACCCCTCCACTCACAGAGGGTCAGTCACCTCTGTTGGACTGCACAGATGTGACGCTGGGGTAGCGCCAGACCCTCCCTCCTCCTGGGAGGGGTGGAGCTGGGCGGTGGGGGGCAGGCGAGAGCTTCCCAGGAGCTGAGGGAAGTTCATCTGTCTGGAGCGTGACATTTGGGGTGGAGGCACAGGTCGAGGCCAGGTCGCACAGGATCCTGTAAAGTTTGGGCTTGGCCCTGAAGGCCGTGGGAGCCATAGGGGGCTTGGGGAGCTTGGCTGCTGGGAGGAGGTTGGGTCAGAGACAGCGAGGCTGGGGCTGAGGTTCTCTGGGGTACGGGGTGGAGGAGGCTGTGGTGATTGTGGGCAGCTTGAGGACTGGAACATTTAATGCAGAGGGCTGGAAACAGCCTGGCTGGTTGTGCCGAGGGCAGCAGCTGGGCTAAGCAGGGAGCATGTGCACCCCACCTCTGCCCTTGGGGACCCCAGGACCCGGTGGACCTCATCCTTTGTGACATGCCTCTGTGAGGGTGGGTTGTGTCTACCCCAGGGAGTTGGGTGTTTGTCGTTGACAGCGAATGGGTGTCAGGCCTGCGTGTGCCTGGCCATGGTAGTAGAACAGACTCCTGCCTTGTTGAGCTGCCTTTCTGGTGGTGGTGGGGGGCAGGTGGTGACGAGTATGTGGAGGGTGAGAGCTGGGGGGTCATCGTGAGAACCGAGTGAAGCAACAGCCAGAAAGGCCAGCTTTGTGTCAGCCAAACCCTGGCGAGATGTTCCTTTGGGGGAAGATCGTTTTCATGATCTGGGGACCTTGGTAGGCAAGTGCCCTGATTAGGGCCTCTGGCTGCTGGGCAGCTTGCCTAGGACTGGGGAGTTTACTAAGGCAGGGAGCTCGCTCCTCCAGCCCAGCCCCCTGGTGTTCTGGCCCCTCTGGAGTCTCCAGTGCACTGAGGCTGGGGGTTGGGGAGGCCCTGGCTACGATGGGATACAAGGTTGGCTGGCCTGGATGGCACCAGTCAGGACCACATTGTGCCCAGCTTTTGCTGGTTCACCTTGCAGGCTCTGTCTTTCAGCTGTGCCCAGAGGCATCCCTGGCCTCTACCCACTGGGTGCCCGAGCCACCCTGCTCCCCAGTTGTGTGACGGCCAAGATGTCTCCAGGTATTGCCAGATATCCAGTGAGGGGCACAGTCGCTCAGTTGAGGACCAGAGCCGGCTAAAGGCTCTTCATCGTTTCTTTCTGGTTCCCAGCCTGGCTTTGTTGCCACCCAGCCAGGGTTGTTTCCAGGCAGTGGGTCAGGGACACTTTGGTGGCCAGCTGGCTGTCCTTGCGTACACACGTCAGGCCCTGCGTGGTCATGTGCTCCCAGGTGCTCACTGTGGCCTGGGAGTCAGAGCACTTGGGTTCTTGCTCCAGGCTCCGGTGGTACCAAGTAAGGACCTTGAATCTGCAGGCCAGGAGGCCTTGGCTGGAAAATCACAGCTCTCTCAGTCCCCTGTTGGGGACCCTTAACCTGTCCCTTTACCTCTCTGAACCTTGATTTTTCTCCTCTTAGAAATGGGGCTGTGGTAGCCCTTCCATGGGGTGCTGGTGAGGATTGGGGATGCCCCCCACTACCACCCAGTGCTAGGTTGTTGTGGGTACCTGGTGACAATTTGTTATTCTCCCCGACGTTTTTTTGAGACAGAGTCTGGCTCTGTTGCCCTGGCACCATCGTAGCTCACTGCAGCCTCAAACTCCTGGGCTCAAGCGATCCTCTTGCCTCAGCCTTCCGAGTAGCTGGGACTACAGGTGCGTGTCATCACACCTGGCTGGTTTTTCTATTTTTAGTAGAGATGGGATCTCACTCTTGCTTAGGCTGGGCTTGAACTCCTGAGCTCAGGCAATCCTCCTGCCTTGGCCTCCCAGAATGCTAGAATTACAGGTGTGAGCCACCACGGCCAGCCTCCCCCTGACTTTCCTGTGAACCTCAAATAAGTCCCTCTCAGTTCTGGGTCCTGGTTACCTATGAGGTGAAGGGCCTCAGCTAGAAGGAGCCCCTGGGAGAAGAGGGGAGTAATGGAGGCCGGCTGCCCAGCTGGAGCCCAGACCCCGGGTCCTGAGGAGGGGCGAGCCGCCTGCTGAGGCCAGAGTGCATACTGGTCTGCCGGCGCTGCCCAGCAAGGACCCAGTGTGACAAGAACATAGAATCGGACTCGGGCAGAGCTAGGCTTGCTTCCCTTCTCTTCCTTGACAAGTTGAATGGAGCCTTTCTAAGCTTTAGGTTCCATATCCAAAGAAAGGGCCACTGTTGTTGCAAGGGTGAAATAGGAGGAGGAGGGGGAGGAGGGGGCTCCTGTGTGCCAGCCCTCACTCAATCCTGAGTTACACACATGGCCACGCCCACTTTACAGATGGGAAAACCGAGGCATAGGGTAGAGCACCTGGTCCCTAGGGGCATGCAGTGAGTGAAGCTGTCCTTGTTATTAACTTGTTGCTCTTGACATTTGAGTCTGAACATCAAAGACCCAAAAGATTAAAAAAGAAAGGGAGAAAGAAGAAAGATGTGCCTGGGGCCTTCTTGGAGAGGGCTCTGAGCCAGATGTGGAGGGAAGCAGGGCTGCTTCCATGCTGGGTTTCCTGGGCTGGTGCTTTCCCTGGGCAGCTGGAAGCGCTTCTCTGGGAGCTGTCTGGCCCTGGCGCCTTTGTTGGCTCCGTTATTTTTTGCCTGCAGGGGCCTGAGCAATCTGTGCTGACTGTAATCACACTGACGCTGTAATCACACTGCAAGGGGCACTTGAAATTATATCTGCATTTGGGAAGCTAATTTTAAAGATCGTTTTTCCTTCACAATTACATGCAATCAGCCAGCCAATGTTATTGGGGATTCTCTTTTTCCCTCCTCAGCTGAGAGACCATCTGCTTTTCTCTTCCTGCCTTTCCTTCCAGCACACAGCAAGCCGCCTCCCTGGGAGAGGGACCGCTAGCCGTTGGCTGGAGGCCCCAGTGGAACCGTTTCATGGGGACCTCCAGGGAGGGGACGAGGGAGAGGAGAAGGGGAAGATGATGGGTGGGCATCTGTTTTCAAGGTTGGAGATGCAGGTTGGTGGAGAAGGTGATGGAACATGATGTTTCCGCCTGGACCTTGGAGTAGCTGGGACTCGTGTGTGGATGCAAGTGACAGAAAACCCAGTTCAGATGAGCTTAAGCAGAAAGAGAATTTCTTGGCCCAGGTAATCAAACTGGCACAAGAACAGTCCCAGTCCCTCGGCCCCCAGATGTCCCTGCTGTCCCTGGAGGTCCACGAGAAAGCCAGTTACCAGGAGGAAGGCTTCCAGGGCTGTGGATGGGGACAAGGGGTGGGGTGCTCCAGATGGGCCCCCCGCATGGACGGGTGGTTGGGAGTGTGAAAGAACTGGCCCTGGGGGGAGAGGGTGTGGAGACAGATGTCCTCGGGGCAGACGGCGGGGCTCACTGGACAGGGAGGGGGCACCTGTTGCCGAGTCCTGAAGGCTGGAGGGTGAGGGAAGCCCAGAAGGGCGTGACTGGGCTGGAGGCAGCGAGGCGATGAGCCACGTTTCATTGTTGATGTAGAAGGTGGATGTGGGCATGCAGGGACAGAAGGGATACCGCCTGTGGCCTTCAGGACAGAGGCTGTGCCTCTCAGGGGGCAGGAGACGGCCCTTTGCCGCCACTCAAGCATTCTTCCCTTCTGGCTGGAATTAGATACTCCTCTTTTTGGCATTTTTCACTTCTGCGCAGGGCCCTGGCTCTTGGCTTTGGTTTGGTGGCGGCTGTGACCCCTGCATGGGGCTGTGAGGGATTATTCCAGCTGTTTAGGGCCTGTTGCCATGGCTCCCAGCTGCAGAGCCTGGCAGGGCCCAGAGGCCCCCAGGAAGGAGTTGGAGGCATGTGCCTGCTTGCCTGGAGCTGGCCTTGGAGCTTGACTTTGGCACTGGGGCCCTCTGAGGCCCCAGGCTCATTCTCACCTCCTCCAGAGGCCCAGCTAGCCTACCATTCTCCTGAGCTGTAGTCCTGTGACCCGGCTGATTTCTCTCTCTCATTGGTAGGTTTAGAAACCTTTAGAGGTGGGGTGGGGCTTCTGAGATATTTGCCCTGGAGCCTTCCTCACTGATCAGTCTCCTCCCTTACCGTGGGCATCTGGCATTTGCTTGAATCCCTCCTGCCACAAAGTGCTCACCACCTGCCTTGGCATTCATCCTTTGGGAGCTGGCAGCCTCTTGCAGTGGTTGAACTGAAAGCTGCTTCATAGGGAGGGTTCCTTCTGCTCGGAAGGTTTGATACTGTGGTCAGGAGGAGCTGTCAAGCCTGTGCAGAGGGGAGCAGCAGGACACCAGCTCCCCTGCTTCTGGGCCAGGGGTGACCCAGAGTGTGTCCCTCCTCCCAGGGAAGTCACGTAGTGTTGTGGAGTGGTGAGGAGGCCTTGGCTGACAGACAGCCCTGAGTTTAGATTGTGGTTCTGCTTCTTGGTGTGTCTTTGGGCAAGATTCTTAAGTGCTCTAAATTTCCCCACTTGAAAAGATGTGACAGTCGCACCCCCTGACCCGCATTGCAGCAGTTGAAATTCAGCAGCACGTGCAGGGCTGAGTGCAGCCACCGTGCCTAGCGCTTGCAGGCCTGTCCGGCCCCACCTCTTCCTCAGTCCCTTCTCCTGCCTAGCTCAGGGAGAATAGGTCTCGGTAGGGATGAGGGAGTCCGAGAATTGCTGGTGTTGGCCTGTCATTTGTTCGGGTCACGCCTGGGCCTTCGAAATCCTCCCTGAAATTTGAAGATCTTGGGCATCAGATGAAGCGCTTCCTGTTTGTAGAGTTGGGGTGCTCAGGGCATCCGGGGAGGGGGCCAGGCCCACTGCCCCATCTGGGCTCAGGCTCCATTTGCCTCTGTGTTTGGAGAATATCTGTTACTGCTCAGAGCCACTTGGCAGGGGTTGGGATGTCACCTTCAGCAGAACCAGGTGGCCTTGGGATTGGGGGGTGGCTGGCCTGGGCGTTGCTCATGGACGTCAGGATGAACCCAAGGGTCAGGGATTATCACCCCTCTCCCCAACTTAGACAAGGCTCCTAGGCTCCGGCCTTGGGTGTCTGTCACCCAGTCCCCCTGCACCCCTCCCCTGGCCCTTGGCGCCTCTTCCCATTGTTCGTGTTGGGGACGCCTGTGACAGTGTTCGTCTGTACTGGTGCCTCTTTGGGATCCTGTGGGCACCATGGGAGGCTGAGCTCCAGCTTCCTCCGTGTTGACTGTCGAGGCCCCAAACAAGCTCCTGCATGAGTCCTCATCTGTCCCTGACCCACACGGGATGCCTCCGGGCAGTGCCTGGGGTTTGTTGGATGGCAGAGCTGTAGGAGCCTGGGGTCGTGGCAGGCAGAAAAGGCCCCTGTCAGGCCCCTGCAAGGACTGCCAGGTTCCCATCCTCAGGACCTACAAGTTAGTTACCTGAGATCGTAGAAGGGCACGATGTGACTACAGGTGTGACTGCGATGGGATCTCGAGGTGGAAGGTGATCCTGGTTGGCTGGGCGGGCCCAGCGTGATCACAGGACCCTTACAAGAGGGGGACAGGAAGGTCGGAGGGGAGATGTGACGATGGAATCGGAGGTCCGGTGTGGCCCTGCGCCAGGGAATGTGCACAGCACAGCTTCTAGAACTGGGAGAGATGTAGGGGTGATTCCTCCCTCGAGCCTCCGGAAGGAAGGCCGCCCTGCTGACCCATTTTAGTCTTCTGACTCAGAACCATAGAGAATAATACTTTTGTTGTTTTTAGCCACTACGCTTGTGGTGGTTTGTTACAGCAGCGATAGGAAATGAATAGTGTGCGTCCACCCTGCCCTTCTCAGGGCCGGGGGTGAAGCTGTGGCCAGCAGAGAGGGGAGGGACTGGTCACCTCAAGGCCAGAGCCAGTGTGTGGCCGAGTGGGAGGCAGAGCCAGGCTTCTCGACCCCCCATCTGTAATCCCAGAGCAGTGGGAAAGGTTGCTACCTGACTCCTCGGAACTTGCCTCCGATCTCCCATCCTGTGAATATCTGAGACCCGGGAAGTATTTGAGGAAGGTGCTTTGTAGCTCAAGTTTTCTAAGCTGGTGGCAGGGCCGACTCCCACCTTTTCTTTGACGTGACAGCCATTCTGGCTTGGGTGGCGGGAGGGCCCCAGGAAACCCCAGTGCCCAGAGACCCTGCCTTTGCTACCCCTATTGCTGGGTTGGCCTCCTCGGGGCACACCCTGGCAGCCTCCTTCCTGCCAACCTCCAGGGCTCAGCTCAAATGGCAGCCTGTCTGAAGCCTTCGACAGCCCCCAGATGTCTGCACTATTTAGGGGCGCATGGCGCACACCCCAGAGGGCACGGCATGGCTCTCACTGACCTTCCCTGCCGCCACCAGCATCTCTGGGCAGGGCTTGAGCCTCCCTCTGTTCCCAGGCCAGCCCAAGGCTCAACGGAGAAGCCCAGCAAGTGTTTGATAAAAATCAGGGGAATCTCTCCCTGCCTGTGGTTGGAGGCACAAAAGCAGGGTAGAGACCCTGAAAGCTCAGGGCCTTGGGATCCAGGGACCAGGTGGGGAGTGTGAGCAGCAGGACTGGGGTGGATGGAGAGAGGTTTCGGAGTGTCAGATCCCAGAATGCACGCGTGGACGTACACATGTGCTGCTATTTTAAGCGTGTGTGGTACCTTGGGCTTAGGTACTAGAAAAACTCAGGCCTTCCTGGGCCTTTTCCCTCCCCCAGTGGAGAGGGAAGTGTCAGCGCAGGAATTTCTGTCTCCCTTCCGCAGTAGCTTTCCTTGCTCCTTAGGCTGATGTTAACATGACTTTGCATTCTTGGGATTAAGCAGGGCTGTGAAGAGAACTGACTGAGTCATTGGCCCCAGGCTGGCTGACTGGCAGCTGGGGGTGGGTGGGGGAGGGGCCCTGCCCAAGCCGACCCTGCAGCAGCCCCCATGCGCTGCCCTCTCCTGTAGCCTGCTCCCCCCACTGCCCAACATTTAGGGCTCATCTTAATTAGGGGAAAGAAAGATTACAGCATCTGCAAGGAGGGATTCAAAAACAGTTTCAAGTAGAGAATTTTTATTTTAAAAAGTGGAGATGTCAAGAGCTATCAAGGGAATAGGCTTAACATTTGTTTTTAGCCAAAAGTCAGGACAATTTCTGATTGGAAATGGGGATGCTTTGGGTGCAGCAGAATAGTTCCCTGGATGACTTCCACCCCCACCCCCCTCCTAGTTTCTCCCTCCTGAAAATTGAGGCTTGGGGTCTCAAAAGTGCCCCAGCCCCTCTGCTGCTTTCAGCCGCTGCAGCTCTGCTGACCTCTCCAGGAGGTTCTGGAAAGTTCCAGAAGGTACATCACTTGCTCTGTCTCTCACTCACTCCCATCCTGGGGTCAGGAGGAAAAGCTGCTTCAGGGACCCCGTGTGCCCGTTCTAGGTCTGAGGGAACTCGCTGACTCAGGCTGCTGAGTCTGCAGGGAGGGCCCGGGCCTGCCTGCCTCCCTGGGTGGGGCACCCGGAACTGGGGAGGGCCTTCCGTTAAGGTGGTTGGTGACTGATCCAGGGAAAGATGCCCCCCCAACCCCCCATAGAAAAGACATATGGCAGCTTCCAGTTTATCTGGTTCTTTTCTAGAGCTGTCCAAACAATTCGAATGTTTGTACTGGCGTTAAAATTCTGTTCGTATGTTGTCTTTATGTTGGGCCATTTCAGTTTCTGGCACTGTTAATAGGAGGGAAATCCAAACTGCAAAACAATCAGCAAGTGAACCAGGATGCCGAGGAGCAGGCAGGCAGTTCGTGGCGGAGTCTGGAGCCTGCCCCCCAGGCTGGGAACACTCACTCAGGAAGTGTTTGCAGAGCCCCTGCGGGCTCAGGGTCTGTGTGGGGAGCAGGGTGTGTATTAGGGGGTGCAGGGATGCTGAAGTAAAGAACACAGTCTCTGGCTCGGGGCTCACAGCTCAAAACCGAGCACAGAGCAGTCGTCAGCGTAAAGCCATTATTTCTGCCAGCACAAAGGGCAGGAAGGGGCCTCTTGCGTGATGTTTGAGCTACTCTTGGTGCGTGAGCAGGGCTTTGCCAGGTGAGGAAGGGCAGGTAGCAGAGGGACGTGCTTGTGCAAAGGCAGACTTATGTCAGGGCCTGGTGTTTGGAGAATGGGGTCCCTCTTGGAAAGGGAGGACTAGTGCCTTTCCCCAAGCGCCGTGCAGGCTGCGGCTCCACTTCCCCAGGGGCCAGGTATTGTGCTCAGAATTTGGGGCTGTAGACACAGGGCACAAGCCCTGATTTCTGAAGGAGCATTTGTCAGCCAGGACAGGCTGCAGTGACAGACAACCCCGAAAGGTGGGGAACAGCGAAGGTTTATTCATAGGTTGTTCAGAGTCCACCGTGGATCTGGAGGACTCTCCGGGGCAGGCGTCCTCCCTGAGGTGGCATCTGATCTTAGCCCCAGCATTGTCGACATCTTAGGCCAGACAATTCTTTGTTTTAGGGGGCAGGCCTGTGCATTAGGGCCTTTACTCGCTGGATGTTGGTAGCAGTTCCCTAGTTGTGACGATCAAAAATGTCTTTAGGC
This sequence comes from Cheirogaleus medius, assembly GCA_008086735.1. Classification (NCBI taxonomy): domain Eukaryota; kingdom Metazoa; phylum Chordata; class Mammalia; order Primates; family Cheirogaleidae; genus Cheirogaleus; species Cheirogaleus medius. Next base: position 9,003,792 of record VBSM01001979.1, read on the forward strand.
ATTGCTAAATGTCCGGGAGTGAGAGGGAGAGATGCAGTTGAGAACCAGGGCTGCCTCAAGGTCCTCTTACTCAGTTGTTAAACAGGTGTGGTGGCGCTTGCCTGTAGTCCCAGCTACTTGGGAGGCTGAGGAGGGAGGATGGCTTGAGCCCTGGAGTTTGAGGCTGCAGTGAGCTATGACACTACACTCCAGACTAGGTGACAGAGCGAGATACTGTCTCTAAAAAAAAATGTCGGAAACTCGTTTTTTTCTGGTTCCCAGTCTGGCTTTGTTGCTACTCAGCTGGGTTTTTTTCCGGGAGCAGTCTGGCTGGCTCCGGTGGTCAGTGGCATCCTCACGTGCTCCCACGACGCTGAGGTGGGGAGGACTGGCCAGAGAGTCAGTTGGGTGCTGGCAGTGGAATGCTTCTTACTGGAAGTTGACATGGTCACGTCTGTTACAGCCCAAAGCAAGCCACATGGCCCTGCCTCCCTTGGGGGAGGGGGAGCTTAGTGGCATTCAGTGTCTGGTAAGGGAATTGCCAGCATTGGTGGCCTTCGGTGCTGTCCACCACGGAGCGTTAGCCTAGCAGGGTCAGTGCCACGGAGCCAGGCAGCCTCCCTCTCTGCGCTCAGTGCTGGGTTCGGCCAGCTCGGGCTTGTGGGGGCTCTGAGGAGGGTGGGAGCCAAGGAGGGCTCCAGAGGAGCTGACCGGGGGGGTCAGGTGGTGATGCTGGAGTGGCATTTGAAGCATGGGAACAGCGTGGCCCTCTGCACACACAGGTTAGGGAAGGCCCTCTGCACACAATGGTTCCAGGTACCATTCAGGAACCCCGAGTCCTCAGGAGACGTCGAGGGCCTCTGGGTGGTGCTCCATGGGCCCTGCACTCTGCAGGCAGGGAGGGGAGGAATCTCAGAGCTGGTGCCCAGTGCCCGGTACCTGGAGATGCTAAAGGGCCTTGTTACTCGGGGTGCCTGAAATCTGGTAGTTACCAAACCGTGCTTCAGATTGCTTGGATGAGAATGTGCCTGGCCTTCCGTGTGCACAGTTACACACTTCCCATCCCAGGCAGTTTCAGCTCTGGGTGCAGGTGCCACTTCTTTCTGCTCGCCCATGTTGGGAGGGGGCCCATGTGTCCAGGTCTATTTCTCCAACTGCGAAACTGTTCCTCGGATGCCTGGCCTGGCCTCCCCCTGCAGCTGGGCAGTCCTGCGGGTGCCCTTTCTAGTGGTGGCTCTGCTGTGGCCAGCGCTCAGCTTCACCTGCGCAGGCGGCAGTGGGACCGTGCGTATTAGGAAAGCAGTTCTTGATGAACCTGAGGGCCCCTTTTTAGAAAACCTTCGTGCTGTCTCTGAGCACCTGGAATTCTGCCAGCTGTCACTGGGCTGTTCTCTCCTGTGGGTCAGGGGGGCCCTCTGTGTCTTGGCATAACCCTCCTCCCATGCATCCTCGCCACTTCACGTGCTCCACCTGCTGCAGACCTCGGTCCTCACGCCTGCCCCGGAAGGTCCTCTTGAGCTAGAAGGGTTGGACGTTAAAGCGAAAGCTAAGTAAGACCCAGTGGCTGAGCAGCACGTCCCGTGCCTGCTGCTGGTTTTCGTGGACTTGTGTGTCCCGCTCAGCTGTGAGGCAGGCCTGCTGCGGGATGGAACCCGCCGTCCCACGGTGTCTCGCGTTGACCTTCCTGACGCCACAGCCATCGGCCGCGCTTCAATTCCACGGCCTCGTGGTGGTGTGAACACCTCTCTGAACGCCACGGCGCTCTTTTCTACTTGTGCCTTTGATCCTCTTTATTGGACTCCTTTGTGGTCCCGTCTCCCTCAGCGCCGGGTCATCCAGGGTAATTTTTGTCATCTTCGGGACGTGGCAGCCGCTGTCATTTACAGAGCCCCTGCGGTTCAGTGCCAGCGCCAGAAACGCAGCTTGAACCGGCTCCAGCAGGAATCTGCCGCGGAAGGTCCAGAGAGGACGAGCACGAGTGTGGCGGGATCCGGAGAGAGAACCCGCCCTTCCGGAGCCCCTGTGTGGTCTTTTCTCCTGGTTTGGCCACTGGCTCATCTGGATTTTAGCCACACGCAGGCAACGGTGTCCCTGACATTTCCCGGCCGTGCCGTTTGTATCGTGGACAGCCCCCCAGGACCCATCCTGAAAAGGGGCAGGACTGGCCTGGTTTGGGCCCCACTCCCATCCTGCAGCTCCTATCCTGGCGGCAGGTCACGCCCACCCCAGAGTGGGGGTGCAGCCCCTCAGAATCGAGGGGTAGAGAAGGAGCAGTTTCCGAAAGGCAGGAAGGCAGGGCAGAGCAAAAGTCACCAAGCCCACCCCACCGGTGTGAGCCAGATGCTGTGCTGACCTGAGCTCTTTTTCCCCCAAGTCCTATGGGGTGGCTTCTAGGATTCCCCCATTTGACAGATGAGAAGACTGAGGCACAAGATACAGTTGGGTCTGGTTCCATGTTCTCCTCTTGGGGATTCACCCTACCTCTTTCACTTCCACCTGCCTCCCAGGTTTGCTTCTAACCCCCTGAACTGTGCTAAGCTGAGTCCTGGGCTTCTAACTACTTCCTGGTACCACCATGGTTGAAAAGTGGATGTCACCGTCTTCCTACAATGTCCTCTCCTTTCTGGGGCCGGGTACAGGACCTCATCCTGCTTCCCCAGCTGGTGAGCATCACAGCTATTTCCAGTTCTCATGCCTCTTTTACTTCCGCCTCCAAGACTTGGAGTGGCTGCCCCTAAGCCCACACACCTCTCCCAGCAAGTCGGATCCTGCTTCTGTTCCTTAAGGTCAAGCATGGGGAGTTGCTCCCTGTGGATGAGCAGCTGTTCCCATACCTGACTGCTCTGTTCCTGAGCAACACCTGGAAGCTCCGCAAACCCCGCATCCCTCCCAGGCCCTGCCCCAGACCTCCTGAATCAGAGTCCTCAGGAGCAGACCTCAAATTAGTATATTTTTTTTTTTTTTTTTTTTAGAGACGGGGTCTCGCTCTTGGTCAGGCTGGTTTCGAACTCCTGACCTTGAGCTATCCACCCGCCTCGGCCTCCCAGAGTGCTAGGATTACAGGCGTGAGCCACCGCGCCCGGCAAATTAGTATATTTTTGATAAGCTCCAGTGGTGATTCTTAAGTCATCTGCCCTGGCATTTGAGACCCACCGGCCCATGGGGTAAAGGCCAGCTGCAAGGTGACACCCGGATCATGCCCCAGCCTACATCGTCTATCCTGCTTCTCAGTGCCCCTGCCTGCCCCCACAGGGGGTCTTGCACTCCCCCTCCCCAGGCACCCTTTGGGGAGGAGGGCGCCCCACATCTGTAGTTACCCTCATTGCTCCGTCAGACAGCAGGTGCTGCCCCTCCTTCCCTACAAGGATCAGTCTTTTGCGAGTATTTTAAATTCACCAAGGATGTACTCTCCTTAGACTTCTGCGGAGAGGCGTTGCTTTGCAAGGTGGATACTCCCTTCATGGGCATTTGGAAAAGCAAGTTTGTATTTATGAGTTGTGGGGCAGACCTTTGCCCAAAACTTATTAGTGCAGTGCTTATCAAGAAAATGAAGTGTAGAGCCTATGAAAATTGTCTCCGGGTGTAGGTTTTTAAAAAAATACTTTCATTATCAAATTTTAACCGTTACCGTTACTTTCCCTGTAGTTTTGGAAGTAATGTAAGTCTTCACTCAGTGTTGTCCATAGGTTCTTGGAAACTGTGATTTTAAGGGAAACTACTTAAAATGAAACCAATTTTAGCATAGAAACAAGAGTTAAGTTCTTTCTGTAGAAGGATGGGCTGAAAACAATTTTAGTTCCTATGGCATATATCTGGTCCCCAAACCATCGATTCGGTCACGCCTGTTAATCTGATATCTTTGGTTGTGGAAGCAAAAACCGGATAAAACCCGTACAGTAGTGGAGAGTGCAACTCCACGCTGACAGTGGCCTTGGCTGGGAATTGATTTTTTTCCCCCTTCATCAACATTATAACGAAACAGCGTTGAATGAAATGACATCATTCAGGGACCTGCTGTATGTATGCTCATTGTGGAAAACATAGAAAATACAGGAAAGTATAAAGGAAAAACCAAAGCACCTACCTGGCGCCACCAGCCTTGTAGCCGCAGTGAGCTCTGCAGCGTGTGACCTTCGGTGCCTCCAGGTACCCCAGTGTCTACGTGGGCTCGGGATCTGTGGGGCTCGGGATCTGTGCGCAGTGCCCCAATGCCGCGCTCCCAGGCCCTGCAAGGGGTGTGATTTCAGCTTGATGAATCCCGAGCTCACCTCTGCCTTGCCTCATCCGTCAGCTAATTGATTCATGCCTTTATCTGACATCTATTTAAAAAAAGATTTTTAAAATAGTTTTTGGGAATATGTTACAGGAATGTGACACAAAATTCAAGGAGGTGTGAAGGGGACACAGTGAAATGGAAATCTTCCCACCCACCGCCAACTGCCCTCAGCCTTGACCGGAGGCCGTATTGTGGTCATTGTCTTGTAGCACTTTCACATTCGTTCTGTGTATACACAAGCACATGTTCTTGTCCTGGGTGTTGTTCTTAACACAAATGATGATGTACAGCACACAGGGTTTTTGCATCTTACATTTTTCACATAGCAGTGTCTTGGAGATGATTCCTTATGGGCATGTGGAGAGCTTCCTTGGGGTTTTTTTTTTTTTTTTTAAACTGCAGTGTAGTATTCCTTTGATTGTGGACAGGTTGTTAGTGGCTGCTCTTGGGGGAGTTTAGTTTGCTGCTGGTCTTTTGCTGTGGCAGACAGGCAATTAACAACCCAGAACCTGAAACACTTTGGACATTCGAGTATATCTGCGTGGTGACTGGGTGGGATTGTGGAGTTGTTGTTTTCAGGAGGAACAATTAATCCCTCCACAACCAGTTCTCTGGTTTCTTTTCTTCCCCCGGGGCCCTCCTTCTCCCTCTTCTCCTTTAGTTTCATAATTCAATTTCTGAACTTTCTGGTTAAGGCAAGATTTCAGCAACCTGCTCCTTAGAGTGTCAAGGTTGTTGGTAGCTTTGTTCTGCAGAAGTTGCCCATGGAGAAACGAGCCCTGGAAGGTTATTTTGTTTTCCTCAGAGGCCGTGGCCATGTGCACGGGGTTCTTCCACCGGAGGGAATGTGGTTTTCCGCCCTGGTTCCCCATCACACAGAGGCCCTGGAGGCTGGAGACCCTTCTTGGTGCTGCCTGAGCCGGCTGGGGCCCACCTGGTGGTGGATGTGTTGGCTCGGGGAGAGCCTGGCTCCAGGCCAGCTCCTGCACTTCCCGAGTCCCCTGCTCGCTCATCCATGAGTAATGGGGTGAGCCCATTCCTCCCTCACGGGGCGCAGAAGGCATCGGTGAGCAGTGAGCACCACTGAGGGTGGCTAGTGTAAGTGTGTGGCCTGATGGGGACCAAAAGGGGAGCCGAGTCCCCTCTTTTCTGCCAGAGTCACAGTTTATCCTGTTCTTGGTGCCTGAGCTGCAGAGGAACCGTGGCGGCTCCTGGGAGCTCAGCCCCACTTAGGATTTCAGCCTAGGATTTCAGGATTTTCTCTAGATTACTTTTTTTGTTGCTTTCTTATTTTATATATTCCATCTGTTTTCAAAGTTAGAGACCTTTTTAAAATTTAGGACTTGGGGAGGGAGAGCTGTCTGGAATGATGTAAAATGTGGACTGATTGGAAGTGACCGCAGTTGGCTTCGTAAAGAGATGAGAGCCACACGCCGGGATGATCTGGATGCCAGCAGGGCTAACTCAGAAGGAAACTGAGGCCACAGCCCAGAGCCCGGCGGAAGCCTGCTCCAGCTGCTGTGGGTCACTCATGCACCTCTGTCCCCTGCCTGTCCCACCGTGCGGTCCACATCCTCGGTCGTTTGGGGATGGGAGGAAGCGCGCCGGAGCCTAGGCTGGCCGGGGGTGGGTTCCCCACAGGGATGCCCACTGCGGTTTTCTCTGGGGCCGGGCTCTGAGGTGTCCACAGGTGCTCAGAGGACTGATGCAGCCCAGGTTCCTCATGATGCTGTCCCCTTGTTGTGGGCTTTGGTGGCCCAGGGCTATGCTGTTGTGTGTCTAGCCCATCCCTCATGAAATCGTGAAAGCAGATGGGTATTGGCTGCCATTCCTTCAGGAACAGCAGAAGAGCCAAATGACAGTGAGGGCCCTGAAACCATCAACTATGGTGGTTCTCAAACTGGGTTCCTTGGGGCCCAGCGTTCTGTTGGGGTGGGGGTGGTGGTTGGAGGGAAGGCTGCTGGGTGCTCCCCACAGTGGGACCTGGTCCGCTCTTGTTGGCCTTTTGTGTGACTCCTTTGTGAGGTTCTGCTCATTGCCTGGCTCTTAGAAGGTTCTCAGGAAGCACTTGCTGAATGATCTAACAGGCAACTGTAGGAATTGGTAGGTGTCACATCAGCTTTGCCGTGTGATGTGAGGTTGCTCATGGTTGCCCAGAGCTTCCTGTGGGGCTTTTGCCTGTCTCCTCCTTCAACTGTGAGCCCCCCGAGGGCCCAGACTATGGCTGCTGGGTCTGCTGTGCCCTGCGAGTGCGGGGCGCAGGAACCGAGCTAAGTTCTTGCATATTTACGCCTTCACTTACCAGCAACTGTCTATGAGTGTCTGTGTGCTAGGTGGGCACCATGGCCTGGCACGGGCACACACAGTTTTAAAATTTGGCACAGTCCCTGCTCCAAGGAGCCTGGGTGAGTAAACTAGATGCCTGGCCTTGCCTGGTTGCAGCCTTCTCTGGGCATCTGCTGGAGGCCCTGCCTTTCTTTCCAGCAAAATGCTCGTGGCATGCTGTCTCCGGCACCTTTGTCCCTGCAGACCCCAGTGGCCCTGCACCAGCATTCGTGCTGTCCCTGGGTGAGGGTGATTGATACTCCGGAACAAAGGGTTGGGAGCATGGTGGCCCCGAGTTCTTCTGGAGTGTTGTGGGTGTGGGTGGGGAGGGTGTGGTGGGTCAGAGAAGGCCTCTTGGGAGAGCCTCTGTCTGGGCCGAGTTCTAAAGGCTGGGGTGGGAGGTGAGCACCCAGGCACGAGACAGCCCTGTGTGCCGCAACTGCACAGATGGCGCTTGCTGGCCTTGCAGGAAGAAATGTGGGGCGCAGGAGAGAAGGGTGGGTGAGTCAGTCAGCAGGGAGCCTTTGTGAGCCCCAGGCAGACCCAGACCCAGGCCATGAGGCTCTTAAAATCAGGTGGGGTGAGTCAGGGTCTGGGGCCAGGCTGTGGCTTTAGACCTGCTATGGGAGGAGGGCGTGGAGGACCCGGGATGAGCCTGGCAGGGACAGCAGTGATTTGGGGGTGCTGGGTCCCGGGGCAGTCCGGCTGGAGCTGTGCCTATGGAGGCCCCAGGATTGGAGGGAGACAGCTGACAGCCTGCCGTGGGGTCTCCATAGGACTCCAGCCAAGTCCCTCTGGGGAGCCAGTCCTCTCCTTCAGCCGGGAGGTGGTTTTGAGGGGTGACTAGGAGCTCATAAACCTTCCCCTTGAAAACTGTTCTGGGCCGGCCTGAGAGGCGCAGCGTCCGCCCCCTCCTGAAGCACTCCCACAGCCCCCCTCCCCCCGCTGGCTGCAGCGAACCTTCAGGAAGGCTGTGTTCTGCCTGCTGGAGTAATGTGTGTTTTCTCTGTTTTTCTCCGCAGGAAGCGAGGGATAGAAGTTGTGCAGGTGAGTACAGACCACGCCCTCACGGTTTTTAGGTCGAGGGGCTGTCAGTGCCCACCTTTCCCCTCTCCTCAAGCACCTGGGCACTCTCTTCACGTTCATCTTGTGTTTAACTCTCCCCCCGTGGATCTGATGGGATTGCTGCCCAGGCTGGGCGCAGACTCACGGCGGTGGTTGCTCGGGTTCGGAGAGTTGCTGTGGCTTTGCTGGTGGAAGGGGCTGACGGGGGAGAGGGTGAGCTTGGGAGTCCCAGGGCGTGCACGGCAGTGCCCAGGTGAGACGAGGCACAGTAGCCACCCAGCCAGACATCCTATTGTCCTGTCCCCTGTGTTTCTTCACCCCAGGTGGATGTGGGTAAAGTGCTCGTTAGCTGGGGAAGGGTGAGCACAGGCAGGGAGGGAGAATGGAGAGAGGAGGAAAGATGGAGGGCGGGAAGGCAAAAGAAGAAAGGAGGGAGGGAGGAGGAAGAAGAAGAAGGCAACATGAAAATACACGTAGACCAACGGTGATGTTTGCACTAAAGCTGTCCCTGGCATCTAATGGGTACTTAGTAAGACCCGAGGGTGGCCTGGCTGGGTTCTCTGATGCCCTCGCCGTCTCTGTCGAGGATGACTCTGCTGCTCCATGCACCTGTGCTGGTGTTCCTTCTCTTTGCCCTGCAGGCCTCATCTGCCAGTAGCTGCAGAGGGTAACCAGGCTGGGGACTAGATCAGGGCGGATGAGACGCTGCCAGAGTATCTGTAGGAGGTTTCCAAAAAGCCTGCAGGGAGCTCTCAGAGCTCATCTTTGTTAGCGTCAGCTCCAGTCTTCCCCCAGACAGGAGGCCCCTCGTCAGCAGCCGCAGGAGAGTGGCCTCCCCATTCCTGCAGGTCCGGCATCCCAGGCCCAAAGGTGCCGGCGGAGGCCCCAGAGCCTCCCCTGTTCCTGGGACCGGACTGGTGGGGGTGGTTGGCAGGGTGGGCTGGGCGCCTCTGTCCAGCAGCTCTGGTGAGGGTTGCTGAATTCTTCCTCCTGACCTCTCTCCTGGTAGTTTGTGGGTTGAGCTTGTCATCAGGAGGCTGAGGTTTGTTTTGGGGTAGGGAGGTAATTTCTGGAAGCCTCTCATCCAGGTTCATCCAGGCTCTGCAGTGCTGCGTGATCTGCACTGCAGTTTTCTGTGGGCCTTTGTTTCCCCATCCATCAAATGGGAAAGCTGGAATTCAGGAGTGGCTTAGGGCTGAGCTTTCAGGGGCCATGTCTGATTAATTGGCCTCGGCTGCCTAGAGGATTTTAAATCTGTGAGTGGACGAGGACAGGGTTTGATCGCTAATGCCTGCCAGGGGTACAGGCGTGGGCAGAGCATGTGCAGCCGTGTGTCTCATCACGGGGTCCAGATGGTCTTAGACCGTTCCTGCTCCAGGAGGCAGTGGCTTAGATTTGCCTCTTAGCCCTTTCTTATGTCTGGCTTGAAATCCACAGGTCCTTTGCCGATGCTGCTTTACCCTCGGTAAGCCCTCGACTGGTGGTTGAACTGTAGTGTTGTGTGCAGGAAGGTCCTGGGGCTGCCTTGTGGTTCTTCGATACAGCCATTTGTGAGGCTCCACCAGGGACTTGCTTTTGGGAGCCATTTGTAGAGGCAGTGAGTTCACATGTTCCCCAACAGGCACACTGCTTGAAGGGGAAGGATAGGTGTATCCCCTCGACCATACCTGATCCGTTCACACCTGTAACACAGTGGGACGTCACCCCTGCCACACTAGGAGAGAGGATGTGAGAGACAAGCAGGGGTCGGTGGGTTCGGTTTACGTGGTTTCCTGGGAAGATTTGGACTGAAATCTTTAATCCACTTAGTCTGTGGGTGGAGCAGGAGACTGGAGCCATTGTGTTAGAATGTCCTGGGCAGAAGGGTTGTGAAATCTTTCTAGATGGTTTTTTTTTTTTTCTTTTCACATACAATCATTCCCAAGTGAAATCTTTATAGATGTGTCTGCTGTTCATTTTCATGGTGACTTAGGGCAGGAGATGGTGGCTGGGGACCAGAGTGAAGCCAAACTGGACGCTTTCCACTCCGGCATCTAAAAATAAAATCTACTGCGATGCCTCTCCGGTTCATAAACTCCTGGCATCCCTGAGAACTTTTACGTTTTGAAGAACTTAAAAATCTTAAGACATTGAGACAGGCTGTTTGCAAAAATCGGAAGCCAAGCCACTTGGCTGCTTTTTCAAAATCAGCCATGCTTCTGTGTGCCTGATCCCCAGGCCATGGGGCCCTGGGAGCAGCAAGTGATTGAAGGGGGTGAGCATCACCTGGCCACTCTTGCCATGCTGTGTTTCCTGTGTAAGGTCCTCTGATGGGCGTTGTCTCCCTCTTAGAGTCACCCCAGAAATGTGGTGGTGGTGTGCCCCCTTTAACGATGAGGACACGGAGGCTCAGTGTCGTGACTTCTCTTGGGGAATTCAGCTGGTGAGTGGGAGGGTCGGGAGTCCGTTTGTCTCAAAGGCCTGTGTTTATTTTGCTAACTATGTCTCCTCTACTTACTAAATGCTTCCTTGCTTTGGCTACCATCTAACAGAGGTTGTTGAGGCAGAGGGTCAAGACGCAAGACTAGAGAACGCTGGTGAGATCCTGGGGTGTTTGTCCCAGTGTTTGTCCCCATCAGGGGAGTTATCTCTCATCTAGCTGTTTAATGGCAACAGTAACAAGGTCGGTGCTTAACATGTATGGTGGTCAATGGTGTGCTAGGCATTGTGCGTTTACTTTAAAGTAACGTTTGTGTGTGACCTTTAGAGGTGGGGGTGGGAGCAGATTTAAGAAAATAAATTTTGCAGCTCTTCTGCTTCTTCCCGTGCCTGTCCACACGGCTGCTATACCCTCCTTGTAAACTCTCCTTCCCTGTGCCCCGGGCGCCCCTTTCACATCCACCTCCCTCCCCTCTGTGCCTGGGCAGTGCACACAGTGGTGAGGGGCAAGACCATCTGGGTTTAAGTTCCTGGCTGGACGACTTGGCTTGTTGCTAAGCCACTCTGTGTCAGTCTGCCCATCTGTAAAGTGGGGATAATCATGGTGCCTGTTCCTGGCATTATGAGGACTGAGTTAATTCTGGCAAAGTAGTTGGCACCTGGCCTGGCACACCAGGAAGCTGCTGTCTGCAGCACGCTGGCTATCCACAGGCAGACCATGACCCGTAGTGGGGAAGCCCGCAGGGCCTAAAACCTCCCAGTCATCAGGGAAAGTGGCCAGTCATTGTCATCCTGGGGCCATGGAGGTATTAATATTTGCAGTTCCTTGCTTGCAGCGCGGTTGAAGGAGGACCTGATCAAGTTGTCAGCTGATAGCACCTTAAGAATGATTTTTGGTAGCAGATTACTGTAATGCTTGCATATAATTCTAAAGGATTCTGAAGAATTTGCTGTGGCAAATCTCTTCCATCTTTTTCTTGAATAAGTGGTTTCAGTACTTGCATCTATACAAATTGAAAAATGGAGATAGACTTGATAAACCCTGTCTTGTTCTAGCAATAGGCAATAGTCATCTGTAGATAAATGAAGTAATGAAAAAAATTTCCATTCGTCTCTTCAGAGATGTATTTCTAGTATGGTTTATTTTTATGCATATTACTTACATGATTTTGTAATGTGTTTCTGCCATGTTGACCAATTTTGTAGTAATTGTAATAATAATTCAATCCAGGAGAAAATTTTTGACACTTACAGCTTTATGATTACATGAAATTAAAAACAACATTTATATATGTTTTTTGACCCAGTAGTATAATAGGATAATCAATAAAAGGCTTTCAAACATAAAATACACTGTGATAGTATAAACTTCTCTGAGAAAAGTGGATTGGAAAATGGAGTTTGAGGAGGAAAAAGGAACATTGTTAAATTTCCAACTGTTAATGAAGGGCTTGATCATGTAATTTTAAAATGGATGATGGTGAACCTCAAATCGCTATGTTGTTTGGATTCCAGTGGATCCATTTAAAAGAGAAATAGTAACAGTTTTATTTTAAAATGTTAATATTTACAGTATGTTGGAAATTACATCCTCTACAAGTATTTAAACGTACAATGAGAAATTTTAGATGTCAACTTAAAACTGTGCAAATAGATACGTGGTTCTAAACATTTATTTTGGGAGGTTAGGTTTGAGGGCCACTGCTTTAGGACATTAGCCTGTTTACTTCTCAGAACCAGGTTCCGAGGCAGGTGCCTCTTCGGAGAGGGACAGCAGCGGGCCTCAGCCCCAGGTCTTCAGGAGGCCCCCGTGGAGCTAGGCCAGGCTGACTCCAGGGTCTTTCCGTCCCCTGTGGCCTAGAACGGCCTGCCAAGATTTCCTTGCCAGTGGACTTGTCTGTGGACCGACTGACCTCCCCTCACCTGGTCTGTTAGGCTAAGCGATGACACTAACGAAAACATGCCGCTCCCTACTCAAGCAGGTAGCCGCAGGTGAGCCAGAACCCAGGCAGCTCAGCGGCAGTGGGAAGTCCTGCTTTGTGTCCAGTGCTGGGGCTCGGGCTATAGGACAAGGGGAGACGATATCAAGGGCTGTGGGACCAGATGCCTCCCCACTTCATGTCCTGAGAGGCCACCGGTGTCACTGTGATGGTTGCAGGTATCTGTCTGCCTCACTTTCCTCTTCTGTAGTATTATCGTGAGGATGCTGAACACATAGGCTGCCGCCACTCCACCATTTCAGGTGTTTAGTAGTTGGTGGCACTCAGCCTTTGAAGCGAGAGCCCCTCACAGCCAAGGGGTGTGGATTGGGCAGACCGGGCTCTCTGGGCAGTAGCATACAGCAGACTTGTCCTGGATACCTGCTGTGGACCAGGCTGCAGGTGCTGGGGACTCACATAGGCCAAAGCCAGGTCCTGTCAGCTCTCCGTGATGTCTGCAGGCAGCAGCCAGTGGCCAAGCTGGACAGGGATACCAGAGAGGCACAGACAAGGGCCCTTATTGAGCCTCATAAGTCAGGAAGGCTTCCTGGAGGAGGAGCCTGGCTAGTGGCAATGAGCCTTGTCCACTCAACAGACCCTGTTGAGAGGGAGGTCCAAGCCTGCGGCCCCAGCCAGGGCGCATCCCACTCCCCAGGCCCTTTTTCTAAAATACCAGGATGCTAACATGACCGAATGTCGAGCACAGCACAATGGTCCCTGCCTCTTCATCCCGTGAGCTGTTGGTGGAGAAAACATCCTTGGCTGGTGGGATCATCTGTGGCCTGGGGAGTGGGTCTGAGGCTCTCCTGAGGGCCAGGCAGAAGGCCTGCACCAGCCCTGCTGAGTGCTGTCACCTGTGGGGCATTTTCTACTCTGATCTATAGGGAGAGCTCAAGAGGAAAGGTCTCCCTGTCCATGGATCCCACTGCCCCCTTGTAGATCAGCCCTGAATTTGGTGGAGGAAGACCCCAAAAGAACGGTGCACCCATCACCTGGCCTGCCTCCAGCCTAGGCATCCTTAGGAAAGTGTGTTTGCACCCTACCCCCTGCCCCAGCATGTTCCTGGGGCTGCCTCTCTGCAGTTATTTTAAAGGATCGGGGAGAAGGCAATGACTGTTAGCATGTGCGGGCTTGGGGTTTTATTTTAAAATGCAAATGAGCAAGCTGAAGTGTGGGAAGTACAGTAGCCAATTATAGATTCACTGTCATCCTTCCAAATTCCTTGAGAATCAGACATTACGAAACCCAGTCTCTGGAGCAGCCCCTGTTTCTCAAGCAGGCAAGGAAGTAAATAAGTTCTCCCAGCTTGCAGAAGAGTGAACTGCGGACACAGGCCTTTCTGTTGGTGGTTTCTCCAGAGCTGTTGCTTGCTTGAGATCCTGGGGTTCTTTATATATGTTGTCTGTCTCCCTTTCTGTGCCAACCTTTCAGGGAAGGAGGTTGGGTGGCAGATGATCAAGCCACCAAAGCAAGACTGAGAAAGAGACACTAAAACCCCGAGAGAAGGCCCGTGTGCCCAGGGCTGAGGCAGACGTGAGTGGTGGGCTTGCCAAGGCCGGGGAGCCATGGGGATGCCCACCTAGCTGGAGCTCCCGGGCAAGCCCTGGGCAGGGCAGGCTAGTCTGTGCTAGGGCAGGGGCCTGCGGGCACATGGGGGCCTTTGAGGGAAGGCTGTACCTCCTGACATGGAATAAACTGGGCAGAGGGGCCGGTGGGAAGGCGAGGCATTACAAGCCTTGCAGGCAGGGAGCACGGCCAGTGCGCAGCACAGGAAAGCTAGGGAAGCGGGGCCATTGGCTACCAGTGGTTTGGAAGGGCTGGGGCCTCAGGCTTGAGGGGCTTGGCGAGAGGCCAGGCTGGAGAGGGTGGGGGCTGGGTGAGCTGTTCATGGGATCTGAGTTGGGGGGGCATTGAAAGGCTTCTGCAGGGGAGAGGTGTGTGCTCCAGTTAGAGGGGATGGGGAAGAGCCCACTGGGAGGGGACATGGAGGGTGGTTAGATAAGGCTGGACAGAAGGCAGACGAGGGGGTGGGGGTCAGTCCCCACATTCCTCCCTTGTTTATGGCTAGGGCACCCGGGCACGGGGGCTGCGGGAGGGGGACCAGCCAGGGGAGGGGAAGATAGCGCCCACGACTGTGCGTTCAGACGGGTGTGTCAAACGCAAGCAGCAGAGACGTATGTTTCTTAATTTAGAGCCAGAGGGAGAGTCATGTGATTGCATAGTACACTTCTATTCAAGGATTAAGAATGCCTAATTCTCCTTTTCAGCATTAAAAGCTGCATTTGATATTTAGGTTATATTTTCACATAGTACCAAAATTGTTTTAAAAGGTGTCAGAGGTGCCACCATGTGGTCCCTCTGCCACCCACACGCTCTCCCCAGCAGGCTGGTGCTGGTGTCCTTAATGGATTTTATTTCCAGGTCATTGGGGCACAGGTAGGGTTGAACACCTGTGAACATTCTTCCTTCCATCTGTTTCCTTTGTGTAAGAGCCTTTGGGAATATGGATTGCCATGGCCTTGACTGGGGGCCTGCCATCCTTAGAGCTGGAAGAGCCCAAGACAAACATCCTGCCCACTCCCATCATGGGCCGTGGCCCTTTGAAGGCCACTCCAACCTGACTCTGTCCTCCCAGCAGACCCCAGAGCCTCCAGGGTGGGCTGCCACACAGTTGGGGAGTTGGCTGTGCACACAGTGTTCCCACTGGTCCTCTGAGGCCAGTTGGGGACATAGATTATGGGGTCCAGACCTGGGTTTGAGTTGCTATTAGTCTGTTTTCTGGCTGTGTGATGTCATTATCCTCATTTCTAAAGTGGGAATGACAGTGCACAGGACTCAAGACATTTAACAGATGTTGAAGAAGCATGAGTTGGTTTTTCCTCATCTTTTCTCACGAACATGGTGGCAGATGAGAGGAGAAAATACAGAGGAAACTGGGCTGCTGAGAGATGCGTTGTCTCAGTGTAAAGAATGTGGTCTTTTTTCATGTGCCCCCCACCCCACCAAAGTACCACTTTTGGGTTTCTAATTATTGTGGATTTTAGCTTACTAATTCCTTCCTTGAAAGATAGATTTGATATTTTTTAAAAAACAGATATTTTTTCTTTTTTTCCTAAACATTGAAAATTATTTTCATTCTCTTTTACTTAGGATATAGTTAACAAATAGGCAAATTTATGTGAAAGCGTGATCACCATAGTATATTTTGTGTAATAATGACACAGGATGAGGAGGAAGAGTTATATAAATCAGACTTTGCTCACATCAAGTTTTTAATGTAGCCATTAAAAAAGGATCACATTTTGGAATACTGTGGGAAAATGCTTGTGAGTTGCTGTTGAGTGCTGTCGACATACACCGAGTGGTTTCAGTTCCATCAGTTTTATTTTTATTCTTGAGCTTTTCAGACTTGCTGTTAGAAATAGAAACCGGCGCCGTGTCGCAGTCCTGCGTGGCTTCCGAGGGCTACGGCTCTCCGTTCTGGCCTTGGACTCGCTGAGTGAACTTGAGCAAGTCTCTTAAAAAAAAAAAAAGATCCCACATTATCCCATGTCAGGACAACAGAACTCTGCCAGGGAAGCTGGGGTCCCTCGTGCTCTGGGGTGTGGGGCTCGTTCCTGCAGGCCTCGCAGGCTTCTGGAACCCCAGGGCAATCCATACCACGCTGAGTTGGGCCTGGATCTCCCCGTACCCCCCACCCTCCGCTGGCCATCGAAAGGTTGGTGGCCTCCTCGGACCGTGCCAAGTAAGCACTTTGTGTAAAAGCAAACAAAAGAGATGGATTGAGGAACGTGGGTAAATAGGAAGGGATGGAACAGGGAATTGAAAGATCCAGAAGCAAGGGTCTGCTTTTATAATAAGTAGCTGCCCATCCTGGGGTTCTGGAGTGAAGTTGTGCATAGCACTGCCACTCAAAGTGTGGTCCCCAGGTGATCCAGGTGCCACTCAGAGTGTGGTCCCCAGGTGATCCATGTGCCACTCAGAGTGTGGTCCCCAGGTGATCCAGGTGCCACTCAGATTGTGGTCCCCAGGTGATCCAGGTGCCACTCAGATTGTGGTCCCCAGGTGATCCAGGTGCCACTCAGAATGTGATCCCCAGGTGATCTAGGTGCCACTGAAGGTGTGATTGCCCAGGTGATCCAGGTGCCGCTCAAAGTGTGATCCCCGGGTGATCCAGGTGCCACTCAAAGCGTGATCCCCTGCTGATCCAGGTACCACTCAAAGTGTGATCCGGACACATGTCATAGTTGGAGAAACTGACACAAACCTCCTCAAAGGTTGGTGACCATTTGGTCAGGGCGGGCACCTCCTGGGAGCAGCGCAGGTGCAGGGCTGAGACCCTGAGGAGAGAGTGTGTAGACATGAAGTCCCTGGACCATGCTCCATGTCCAGCAGTGCACACCACATCACAGTCAGAAGCAGGAATGGGGACGTGCTTTGCTTTCAGCTCAGTTCCAAAGTCCGTGAAGAGCCCTTGGAAGTCTGTGGGCTCGGTGAGGAGCTGGCATCTCCCTCTCCGGCCCCTCCCCATTCGTATTTCTGTTTGTGCTTTTAGACCTGCCAAATGTCACCTTGCCTGTGACACCTCCCCTGCTCTCCCAGCAGACACCCCCCCCAATCCCCCAAGCTGGAGCTGCCTGTCTGTGTCCTCCAGAGACCAGAACTCTAGTCTCCGAGGATGCATGGCCTGGCCCTGGTGTGTGCTCTGCTTACTGGGTGAGTGAATTAAGGACTGAGCTGTTGCTTCACGAAGGCTGTGGCAGGCCCCAAGGATCTGTGTTTGCTAAAAATAACTCTGGATTATTCTTTTGCTCATTAAATAATACGTGCTCGTTGTTGAAATCCGGGAAATCAAGACAGGCCTTAAAAATGAAGATCCAGAGATAATCATGAATGCAGGTTTAGTGTCTTTTTCTCTAGTCTTGCTCGTATCTTTACATAAAACACACTCTTTGTTACATACAGTATGCATCCAAGTTGGGCTTTTCTGTGTCCATAGTTTTGCCACCTGCATTTGGGGGATGGATGAGCACTTGCTTGTGCCATTTAAACTTCTTGGAAATTACCGTTAGAGTAGCTGCATCAATTTTCCATCATCCACGTGTCCCAGCGTCTAGAACCATTTCTCTGCTCCGAAGCTTCAAGTCCTAGGTTACCTTCAAGTAACCTTCAACCTTCAAGTCTTTGGACCTAAATCACATCTCTGGTTATCGCTTTGGGTTGATACCTAGAAATGACTTTACTGGGTTTGAGGCTTAAGGTGTGGCGGTGCCAAATGGCTCGTAGACCGTTGCGTCTCTTTGCACTCCCAGTGGTGGTGTACACGAGGGTATCTCAGGCCAGTGACTTGTCGTTCACTTTGAGTCCCCATGCCTGGTTCTGTGTAGGAAGTGGGAGGTGGGGGAAGCCAGGGATGTACAGGGTGGCACTGGACTGCACCCAGCACTTCCATGAGGACGGCACTGTGGCCACCACTCTGCCACACGCTGCCTCGGGGTAACACAGGCTGACCTTGATAGAGCACACCGTTGTGCCAGCCGCAGTCCTATTTACATCTATTAATTCATGTATTCCTTGTAATAGTCCTGTTAGGTAGAGACTGTTGTCATCCCCGTGTTGTGAACAAGGAAACTAAAGTAAAGGTTAAATAACTTGCCCAAAGTTGTACACTTAGTAAGTGGGGCAGCTGGCATTGGAACCCAGGCAGTTGGGCACTAGAGGGCTTATTTATTATTATTTTATTTAAAAAGCTCCTATTATGGAAAACCCACATGACATACCAAAGTAGAGAGCATATTGTGAGTCCCTGCATGCCCGCCCCTCAGCTTGCTGCACATGAGCACACGTATTGGCGCTGCTTCAGAACTCATTCCCCACCGGGTTCTTTGGAGGTTGAGCTCCCCCTTCTATCAGTTCATCTGTGACTGTCTCTGTAAATGTCTGTGAGAGATAAGTGCTAACCCTTGTTCTTAACTCCTGGGTAGGGGGAGGCGCTGCCAGCTGATGGGGTCTGGCCTCCTGAGTCTGATTTCCTGTCAATCGGATCCCAAAGAATTGTTCATATTGATACCTCCTTGGGGTGCCCATTATAATGAGGGGCAGTGATTAAAGCAAATGCGAATACAGCCTTGACTGTGTTTGGGACGGTCTCTAAGCACTTACGTATGTTAACTCATTCTCAAAACAATTCAGAGAGGTGCTGCGATTAGCTCCATTTAATAGATCATACTTTTATCATCACCCCTATTTTACAGGTGAGGAAACGGAGTCAGCCCATGGCCCAGTCTCCCATCAAGCCGATGGTGGAGCTGGTATTGAGCCCAGTACGTTGGCTCCGAGGTCATCTCTTAACCTCTACGCTCCACTGCTGGTGTTGCACGATTTCCGAACCAGTGCGTCCTTGCAGCTCCTCTGCCAGGGTCTCTCACCTCGACTGGCCCTTTTGGCTGCCAACATGCTCGTTCTTAAACAAGCTCCATCTTACTACTGCTTGGCCGCCACACTCAGATGGGTGCAGGATAAAGACCCATTCCTTGGAGGGGCCCACAAAACCCTTAGCAGTTGGTTCTTGCTCCAGGGAACCCAGCCTGGGCTCTGCCTGCATGTGCACCCTTAAAGCACCCTGCAGAGCCTGAGTGTAACGTCCACATGGCTAGGCCTGTTCCTGCAGCCTGCCACATCCCCCCTTCTGTTCCATCTGGTGGACACATGTTGATCTGATCACGGTCACAAGCTCCTCAAAGCCTTCCTGGACACTCTTCCCCAGCTTAGCCCCGCTGCTGTCTGGTCCCTCCCACGTCCTCTGCACCCAACCTCATAGGCACAGAACGTCTCATTTCATGGTGTCACTGTCTGCTTGGGGCTTTCCTGCCCTTCTCCATGAGTTCCTTAGGGCCATGGACCACACCTTGTTCTTCTGGGGCCTGTGGCAGCCTAGAATACATTCTGGCATATAGATATATCTCACCAAGAAATCTTGGGAAATCAGTGGAAAACAGATATTACAGAAATAGGTGAACTGGAAAAGTGCCCCATCATTTCATCCCCTAGAAGTAACCACCGTTAGCGTCTTTACTTTTTATTCTCTGCCTATACTAATATGTTCTTTTTTTCTTCTCTCTCTCTCTCTTAGTTCTGTAACATCTATTAAAAAACCTCTTAGTACTTTTGAAATTGGGATGGGAATATTTAATGCAATGCTATGGCTAATGGTACCTTTGAATGGAAGAAATAGAGTAGTGGCTTATTTGTGAATTGCAGAAGGTTCATCTGCACTTGATAGTGAGTGTTTAAAGGTGGGCCTGGGGACAGATCATTCTCAGCAACAGGTTGATATGTCATCTAGTACTGTGGTCCCCAACCCCTGGGCTGTGGACTGGTATCAGTCTGTGGCCTGTTAAGAACCGGGCTGCAAAGCAGGAGATGAGCACTGGGTGAGCCAGCGAAGCCGCCTCTGTATTTTCAACCGCTCCCCATCGCTCGCATCCCTGCCTGAGCTCCACCTCCTGTTAGATCACCGGCTGCGTCATATTCTCATAGGCGCACAAACCCTACTGTAAACTGCGTGCGGGGGGGGGGGGGGGGGGGGGGGGTCTAGGTTGTGTGTTCCTTAAGAGAATGCCCATGATCTGAAGTGGAGCTGAGGCAGTGATGCTAGCACTGAGGAGCGGCTGCAAATACAGATTATCATTAGCAGAGAGGTCTGACTGCACAATAAATGTAAGGCACTTGAATGATTATCATTTTGAAAGGCGAGATAATATTCATGTACTGGAAGTCATTTTCCTTATTCTTATGAAGTGCTAACTTGTTAGATAATTTGCCTTTTAACTATTTTCAGAAAGGGACAAATGAGTTGTGTTCCTTAATTTTATAGTCTAGGGGTGTTCCTGGATTTTTGGTGATCCATGTGCTTTTCACTCTACCTCTTTTCCTGAAGGAAATGCTACTGAAATAAAAGAAGTACATCAAGGCCCAGGAACAGAGGAGGATGTAATACTAACTGATAGCCCTGCCGCTAGGGGGGCACCTCAGGGTAGTTCTGAGCTTCCTGGCAGCCCGTGTGTGCGGGGAAAGGAGATCAGTCATCACAGGAAGAGGCTATCTTAAGTCCTCAGGAGGGAGAATGGAAACCTTGGAGAGGATTGCATCTTTCTTCCTGAAATGTTAAAGAATCTTGTCAGTGTCACACATGGGAAATCTTTGTCTTTACTTGGATGAGAAGGGAGAATTATAATAGAAGCAGAAGTATGGTGGGCTGGACACATCTTCCATGAGTCTCTCACACAGGGGTGTTATACTTTGGGGGGTGGGGAGGCTCTCAAGGGCCCTGGCCCCCTCTTCCTCCTCTGCCCGGCCAGCTCCCATCTCCAGCACCCAGTCCACCTGCAGCTTCACTGTGGAGCCGGCCCTCACTTCTCCTGGGGTACTGGCTGGGCTTCGTACTCAGCTGCCAGTAGCTGACTGGAAGTAACAGTCGTATAAATAGAATATTATGTTTATTCCTCTCTCGTGTCAAAGAAGCTGGATGCAGGCAACCCGGGGCTGATGTGGGAGCTCTAGAAAGTTGTGTGGACCCCTTTTCTCTGTTGTGCCACGGCGCCCTCCATGCTGGCCTCAAGGCTGGAGATGATCTCCTTGCTGGTGAAGACTGCTTGGGCTTCAGCCATCCCACGTTTGCATTCAGGCAGCAGGAAGGCGGCAAGGGAGTATGGCACCCCCCCTCGCGTCTGAGTCTGTTCTCACCGGGTGGCCTCCCTAGAAGGTCCACATTACACTGCCACCATTGCCTTGGTCAGAATCGAGCCACACCTGGCAGCCAGCAGGTGTGTAGTCTTTTTATTGGTTACCTTGCCACCTTGAATGGACTCAGGATTCTTTTACTAAAGACAGGGAGAGAATGGGAGTGTTAGGCTGGAGCTAGCTAGCCGTGTCCAACACATTTGGGCTCTGTCCTAAGAGCTGGGCAAGTTACTTGCCCCCTCTGAGCCTTGATTTCCTCATCTGTAAAATGGAAAGAATAATGGAACCAATCTCATAGAGCTTTGGGTGATTCAGAGAATGCCAATAAAGAACAGCAGAAAGCCTGTTCATTATTATTTACTGGTGGTGCCACCACCATCGTCGTCGTCATTGTTGTCATCGTTGTCAGCATCATCATCATCGGCACGTGGGAAATATGAGTGAATAGTAGTTAAATGACTGGATAGGTAGAGGAGCAAAATAAAAGGATCTCACAAGTAAAGAAGCCAAAAATGTCTGTGACATAAGTTTTGTCTGTCTGGTTTGGTTACAGCAGGGCTGACAGGGACGCTTGGGTTTAGAGTAGATGTTGCCCTGGCTGGGCTACATTTGGAGGCATGGGCTGATTTACTTTCTCCCTCTTTCGGGATCTCCTAGGGTCCAGCCATGATGGGGTTAAGGGGTCGCCTCTGAGGGGTGCTCACACCTGACCTGCCACATGAGACGCCACCCCAGACTTGCCGTGCCAGCTCCTTGTTGGCTGGGGGAGGTCCCAGGGAGTTCCCTGCACAGCAATTTCATGGCTTTTCCAAACATTTTATGAATCCAGAGCTGTAACTTGGCTGTCTTTCCCTCTCCCCTTGATCCACCCCCGACTTTAGAACTCCCCTGGGAAACACGGTGGCTCCCGGCTTTCTCCCAAGTCTCTGACATTCTGCACAGGTGGTGGGCAGAGACGGCAGAGACCTGGTTCCTCTGGGTGCCCTGTTTCCAGCACGACTGTGAATCTGAGTCTTTCTTCTCTGAACTTTGTGGAATGGCCTTAGAGCACGCCCTATAAGGACATCCCGGCCTGCTGGTGCCTGGCTCTGCAGCTGTGTCCAGGGAACTTGGCAGTGGTGTGGGCCTCAGTCGACACGTCTGCAGAAGCCACTTGGGGAGGCTCCCAGTGTTGCGATGGGAATGGGGTGCAGGGGTGGGGAGGGCTTTGATCAGGTGTCTTGGGGAAACATTTAGAGCTCCTGGATTCTCTGCAAGAAGGCCACCAGCGCTGGTGTCTGGGCAGTAAGCACCAAGTAGGATTGCTGCAGAGTTCTGGAATGCCCATGTAAAAATTCCCGAGTGCATTTGGTGCACTCCTCAGAGTGCATCAGCCCCTACAGCAACGTTTGTGCCTCGCCTCCTGGGTGGCAGTGTCAGCATCCCCACTTGCCAGGAGAGAGGACCGAGGCTCACACAGGTAGAGATTGGGTTCCGGTGTGTGATGGCAAAGCCCGTGCCTCTTCTGCTCTGGAGGCTGCCTGCTTGGTGAGAGTCCAGTGACCTGGCCCTAGTTCCAGCTTTGTCCCTTTGTAGCTGTGTAACCCCAGGCAAGTGGCACAACCTCTCTGAGGCCCATCTACTGGATGGTGACAAGATTGATGATTGAGGTGAGATGAGGTAAGGGCAGGTGAGAGGGCCTTTTGCAAAACTGTCAGGCCCTCATAAGGGAGACGTGGGCAGTGTAGGGCGGTGTGCGGGGTTGTGGGGTGCTAAGGACCTTCAGCCGCCCACTGGTTTTCTTGTTCCTGAGATGACTCGAGGGGTCTTGGGAAGTTCCCCGTCCTGTGTCATTGGACAGAACTTTGGCCTCGACTCAGTCTCTCTCATCTCAGGTGGGTGGGCCCGGGGGTCCCTGGGCAGGAGGGGCATGGGTTTCCTGGCACGGAGGCAGCCCTTGGCTCACTCCCTGCTCTCTGCTTGGGCAGTATTTTTGCCACAGGCCCTGCCAAGTGGAAATAAGTTATTTACAGTGTTTTGACAGGGTCGTCAGAAGCCTGGTTGGGCAAGGATGCCTTTGGGACTGAGCTAATGGCCTAGGAGTGTGGACTCGGGGAGGGGCCTGGTGTGGGGGAGAGCGGTGGTG
>VBSM01001979.1:9048291-9068419 GCA_008086735.1 Cheirogaleus medius
ACTGGTAATAACCCCAGAGCTGGGAGAACAGGGGCAGTGTTGTGGGGGGGGGGGTCCCCCCATCCACCCCCAGGCTGGGCCTGATGAGTCATGAGGGACACAAAGCTCAGAAAGCTGGTGGAACTTGGGGGGCCCTGGGGAGGGAGGCACCAGCAAAGAGAGCAAGAGTCTGCAGGGTCAGATGGGTGGGGTGTGTGCCCCGGCTAACGTCTTGGAGGAAGTCGCGTGTTCAGCGTCTTTGGTTTATCTTAAACCTTAGTGAGGCATTTGCAGTTCTCACACGGTCACAGCAAGGGTGACCGTTGTGGCCTGACCACATGCCCTTTGGACTGTCCTCTGCACCGTGTGGGCCCTCTGGGGCGGGGCTGGTTGCTACAGGGAGCGGGCCCTCCAGTTGTGTGCTCCAGTCCCCCGGCTCTTGTGGTTGCTGACTGTGGGCTCCTTGGCAGTGTGCAGATTTCACTGTGACTGCACAGTTGCTGCTTTCAGAGCTCTTTCTTGAGAGGCGGTGGCCTTGGGCTTGATGAGCAGGCCCTGTTTCCTGTTACCATCCTCTCTAAGGGTGTTCCTTGGGAGTGAGAAAACTGAGAATTAGTCATCCAAGTGCTTGAGCCCAGCTGGGAAGAGGTGGACACTTGGCATCATGTACCCCCTTTCCGCCAGCCTCGTCTGGAATGTCCAGACCCACCACCTGCAGACACCACCAGGCCAGGCTCACGGTCCTGACCTTCAGGGGCCCCTGTCTGCTGGTTTCTTGTGGGAAGTGACAGGGCCAGTAACCGAAGAGGGAGGCTCTGGTGCAGACCCGCTGGAGGCTAGTTGAATCCTGCCTCTGCCATCTCCTCATACCCAGGAGGACTAGACGGCTGTATGCAGCGCTGCCGGGCACCAGTCACCAGGCCGCCGTGGTGGTTGCCATGCTGGACCTCACCGCAGTACCTGTTAGACCACTGCCTCCCACCCGTCAGCGTCAGCAACAGTCATGTGGGTTTCTGCGGCCCTGAGTCCCCTCCCTTGTGACAGTCCCGTTTCCCAGGCAACGCTGCCTCTTTGGCCATCTGTTGACCTCCCATTCCCCTTGGCTTCTCATGCAGCATTCCCGTAGTGCATTGGTCTGCACTGCTGATTTGGGGCTCCCTGCTGTATGTGTGCAGAGATACACGCCCATGGGAGATGGAGGAGGTGACCCACATCCTTCAAGGCTCAGCTCTGCTGCATGCACCTCCCCTGCGTTGGCTGCTTAGCCCCCCGGCGTGAATAGCTGCCTGGTTTGGGCCCCACCACGCTCTTTCAGATCATTCTGGAAGAGCCCCTATTTTATTTTGCCTCACTGCCTGGATGGCCAGCTGTGCCTGCCCTGAGAGTGCTCCCTGCGGCCCAGGCTCGGTGTCAGGTATGCAGGGAGTGCTTGGTTTCTGTGTGTCGAAGGAATGTCTGCAATGTGATGTGACCACAGTCCCGGAGATCGACAGCCTGGTGAGGTGAGGGCCCAAGTGAGCTCAGCTGTTTGTTTTAAAGTGGATGGTGGGCAGAGAGCACGCCATTGTCCTGGAGTCCCTAGAGCCCAGTGGAGGAGAGGGAGGACCCAGAGATGGAGGTACGTGCGTGCTGGAGGACTGGCTTATCGCCTGTGGGGGTCCCAGGGTCAGGCCCATCAGTGCTGCCCAGGGTGGGGCAGGGGGAAGGGAAGGTCTGCCAGGCAAGAGGTGACGGGGGTGCTGGGAGGACTGGGACCTCAGAGTGGAGGGAACACTGAAGCCTGGGCCCAGCGGTGAGGGTACACACAGGGCGTGGGCCCCGGGTACTGGGCTGCCCATGGCCTGTGTGTGCTGGAGCCATGCCAAGCTTCTCTGATGCCAACAAGACTTGCTCACCCCACCCAGGGAGCTCACTGCTGTGGTTCCCATCTCAGTGTCTGACCTGACCCTTGCTTGGCGGGTCATTATGTGTCTACTCAGCCAGCCACAGACATTCACTGAGTCCCCACCTCATGGAGGCTGTGTAAGGTCCAGGGAGCACCTAGGCGACCAGACAGGCCATGCCCTCTAGAGGGGAGCAAGCAAACAGATCTTCCCAGCCCAGGTTGGCTGGGACGGAGCCCATCCCCCACTTTCATTGCAGGGGCAGGCTCTGGAAAAGCACACAGGTAAATGAGTCAGGTGTGGCCTGGGCAGCGGGGCTGGAGGTGCCCTCTGAGGAGGCCTGCAGTATCTCAGAGGGGAAGAAAGTTTTCTGGGTCAGAAACTTGGGAGGTACTTTGTATCCCAGTGAACCCAGCGGCTTTGCCTTTGATTGGAGTGAGTTTTCCCAAGAGTCTTCCCATTCCGGCAGAGACAGGGAGGTAGTTGCCATAGGAACCCCGTTGCTGTGTGCCTGAACCCGCCTCCCTGTCCATTCTGGGCTGTGCTGGGCGGCAGGATGCTGGGTGAGGGCAGCCGAGGTCGGTCAGGAGTTAGGAGGAACCCGCTGGAAAGCAGGAGCCTGCTCTCCGGGCTCATTCTTCTGGTGGGGGCTGGGGCCCTGGCATCAGAGCCCACTCTTCCTCTCCCATTCCTGGTTTTGGAGAAAGGCCACTGGCCAGTGTCCCACCCCAACCCCCCTACTGTCATAGGTCCTATGTGTGTCCCTGGCCTCAAAGTCACCATGTATTCCTGCCTTTGCTGTGTCTTCCTGCCTCTGCCCCTCCCCCATCACTGCCCTAGTTATAGACCTCTCCATTGACCCTGCCCTGTGCCTCCCGGCGCCCTCCCGTGCCCCACCACACACGCATGCATGTGCACAAGCCATTCTCTTCCATGACAGACTCTCCTTGGCTCCTAAGGCCCTGCAAGCCCGTGGGTGTGTGTGTCGCTCCCTCCCTAGCTTTTCTTGCTCCTCTGTCCCGGCAGTTCACTGCTTGTTGCTCACACACCTCCTAGCTCTTGTCTGACCTGGTCCTCTTCAAAGGACTGGCTCTGACACGGCCGCCTCCTTGAGGAAGCCCGAGACAAAGCTCGTGCTCTCTGGTTTCCTGCACTCCAGGCCCTCGCTGTTCCTCTGACCGTCCCGCCCTGGGGCCGTCGCTCTCAGGGTGACTACTGTCTACTGATTACGCATCAGTTTCTCTCTAGACCCTGGTTGTGGTGCCCGGGCCCCTCACGGGGTGGCCCAGAGGAGGCTTGGGAATGTTTGAGGGAATGATCTGCCCTGGCACTGCGAGGAAGGCCACTGCTCGGATGCAGAAAGGGGCTGTGGCAGGCGGGCGCCCCGCACAGTGAGCTCTCCTTACTCTGCCCTCCTCCTCCTCCTCCTCACAACTAAGGAGGCCAAGGCTTGCAGGCTGTTGTCCTCAGCGTCGCTTCTAGGCACAGCTGTGTCAGTGCACAGTCTAGCTTGATATTGCCCCTTCAGGAAACCCTCCTTGGCCTGTTCCTGCTCCCCAGGCCTGGCTGAGATGGCCCTGGGGTCCGACTGTCACCTATAGGATCACAGTAATAACAATGGCACCTAGTCACAGGCCTCTGAGCAAAACCTGGGACCCAGCAGATTTGAATGTGCTGATTTCATTTGTAGACCCTGGGAAAGCCCCAGGCCTACACCTTTCTCAAGCCTGGGCAGGGCGTTTGCACGTATCTGCTTTCACTCTGAGTCTTCTGGGCGTCTCTCTGTCTAGGCCTTCTCAGCAGCTCACAGCTGTGTTCAGGGAAGCCCACCAGGCCCTTCTCTGAAGGCCCCAAGTCCCCTGTCTAGATAGAAGGGCTGGCTTCCAGGATACCTGATCCGTGCTGGCCTTTGTCACTCGTTGCCCCAAGCTTCAAAGGAACTGCTCAAAGTCTGCAGAATACAATCACCTCATCATGAGTCTCTGCAACTCACCAAGGTCGCAGCTAGTGCTGGGTGGGCAGGCATCCTCGAGGGCATGGCTAATTAGATGATATTCAAAGGCATCACACTGCCCTTCCCCGAATGGCATGTACATGGTCCACAGGGACTTCCTCCCACTAAAGGATGGCCGTAGGTCAGATGTGGGTCATTCTGGTCTCTAAATTTTTGTGACCTGACGTTATTTTCTGGAGTTCTCCCAAGTAGGAAAGAGTTTCAGCGCATCAACTTCTTCCCTCTCTGCCAGTCTCCAGTGTACACAAACATATGAAACTACCTGAGAAGTCCTGCAACAAAACTCCTGTTTAACGTGACACAACCTGGCATCTTTGCAAATGAATTTTGAGTACGGAACTTTTCTTTTTCATGCAATATATTTAAAAACTTTTCAAAATACTCTTTCATTAATATTACATCAAATACCAGTTTTGAAACTGCCTCAAGGAATGTTCTCTTTGGACTGGAAAGAAATGAATATAGAAAAATTACTGCCTCAGAGCTTAAAAAATAATCTGTGCAGGCTTTGTAGAAATTTGACTCAAAAGTTTTCCTTCCTTAGTTAAAAAGGATGCGCAGGGAGTATTTTTGGCTTGGAGAGTTCTTAGCCACTTGTGGCTGCGGCTGCCAAGTGCCATTCTGGGAGGAACATGGAGATAAAGGAGACATTGAGATATGTTTTTTGTTGTCAGCAGGAAAAAAACATTGCAGGGCTGGGCAGGGGAAGCTTTGGAAACTTGAAGTGGGATCCCAGTTGGGAAGTAGGTAGCTGTTCTCACACCACCAGCTCTCAAAGCCAGGCCTAGAGGGCTCGGCGAAATCTGGGGCCCTCCTTTTAAAGCCCAGACCCCCAGGTTCCAGAGAAGGAAAATGATGGCTCTGTGTCATCCCCCTCACCCCTTGACCCCTGTGCATGACCCTCAGCGGGTCAGTGCCAGGCTCCTGACCCATGGCCTGCTGCTCTCCTCAAAGCATCTTGGTTCCAAAGTTCTTATGTAAGCCCTGTGTTCCATGGGGCCATAAAAACGACAGCTGCCATGTATTAAGCACTTGCAGCCTGTACCAGGCAAGGTGGCGATGCCTTACATATTAACTCATTTAACTTCCAGAGCAGGCTCTGCAAAGGGAGGGGAGAGTGTTGGACCCCCACCCTACCAGTCTTCCGCAGGCTCCCCACCTTGCTGGGAGTGCTGGCTCCTGGTCATGCCCTTTGAGACTCTGCACAGCCTGTCCCCACGTCCTTGTCCACCCGCCCTTGCACCCACACTGGCATCCTCTGCTTAGGGGCCCCATACTGCCTTCCCCTTCACTCAGAACACCTGCCCCCATCTCTCCTGGTCCTGCTCATCAGGTCTCCCTTATGGAGGCCTTGATTTAGCCCGCTAGGGCTGCTGTAACTGAGTGCCACGAACCGCTGGCTTAAACCACAGAAATTTATTGTCTCGCAGTTCGGGAGACAAGAAGTCCGAGATCAAGGTGTCAGCAGGATTGATTTCTTCTGAGACCACAGAAGGAGGGTGTGTTCCAGGCCTCTCCCAGCTTCTGGGGCTGTGCTGACCGTCTTTGGTTCCTTGTCCCGTGGGGCATCACCCTGATCTCTGCCTGCGTCCTTACGCAGTGTGCTCCCTGCTTGCTGTCTGTGTCCAAATTTCCCCCTTTAATCAGGATACAAGTCGTGCTGGACAGGGGCCCACTCTACTTCAGTATGACCTCATCTTAATTAATTGCATCTGCAACGACCCCATTTCCAAATAAGGTCACATTCTGAGCTACTGGGGGTTAGGACTGCAACACAGCGCTTTTCAGCGTTCTGGGGGGACACAGTTCAGCCTGTAACAAGCCTTCTCTGACCCCTCCCCCTTTGCGCACTCTGCACTTCGTTGATGCTGCCACCCCTGATGGCCACCTGCAGTTATTTTATTTACTCGTTTATGGCCTATCTCCCTGCGCTGGGTGTGAGTGCGGGGTCTGAGAACACTTGGGCAACGCCAGCACAGAGCCCTTCGCTTACAGCTACCGGCGACCATGTGAGGGAACCAATGAATGAAAGCACAGCCCTGCGGAGCACGTACGTCCATCGCCCTCTCTGTCACTCACACAAACTGAGGTTTCGAGAAGAACTGAGGAGGATGAAGAGCAGGCTTTTGTGTGTGATTCACCGAGCAGCCGTAGCTGCTGTTTTTCACATTGGCTGAAGGGCAGAAGCGAGAATGGCTGCTGCTGTTGCACTCTTGCTGTTTCCAGAGTTCGTCAAGGGGGGCACGTCACCTCATTTTATTTCTGCACATGCCCCTGTCCGTCCTGAATGTAAACATTGCCTGTGGCCCCCGGGGTGCTGCTCGCTCACTCCTCCATCCCCAAGTTTGCAATCACCCGGATGGAGACGCAGCACGGCCCGGGCACCAGCTCCAAGCTTACCGTCTAGGGGGGAAGTTGGGATCCAGGTCAGTGAATCCTCCGTCTGAAATCCTCTGGGGAAGTGCAGGGAAAGAGGGCAGCTAGGTGTCTGGCTAGAGGCGCAGGTAGAAAGGACGGTCCAGCATGGCGAGTGAAGCTGATCTGTTGGGGACTGTCAGCTGCTCCCTCTCTTGTTTCCTTGTCCACTCCTTCGGGTCTGGGTGTATCAGTGTCTGGTGACCAGTCAGTCCTCATTCGTCTCAGCTCTAGACAGACACCCAGAGGCAGGGGCCTTCAGGTTGCCCATGGCCTCCTTGGGAGGGCAGGAGTCAGGCCCAGGCCCCTGTCCAGTGACCTAGCACTGCTTCCTCTGCCTTGTCTGTGCTTGCTGTTGGAGCTGTGGTGTCTTTGGCTCCCAGGGACTGTGGCCCGCCAGCCTGGCTGAGAGCACAGCTGCTGGGAAGCCTCTGGGCCTCAGACTCCCATGGCTCTTGTGTCCTCTCTGCAAGGTGCACATCCCGGGGCTGAAGCTGGAGTGTCCTCGCTTGCTCTATTGCCCAAATACTCCTTGATTTTTCTTACTCTGCCAGGCCCAGAGTGTCTGTGGCTTATTTCTGGGGCCACTTGGGGCCTTTGGAGAATTCTTTGACTGGGAGCGTCTCTGGTGAGCCCTGTGGAGCACAACACCCCTCCCGAGCCCAACACAGCATGACTAAACTCGGGGGTCCTGGGGTGGGGGGAGTGTGCCAACGACAGGTGAGGTGGCGGCTGTAGGGAAGGCACTGGATAAGTTTGTGATAAAAAAACACAGCCTGTCCCTTAGTGGCAGTGGCCTTTTAACCAGTTACCTAACCTCTCTGTGTCTTCACTTTCTCAATGCAAAATGGGGTAACATTTACTTGGAGGGGCGGTTGTGTAAGTGCCCGATAAATACCGTGTGGGTGGGTGGATGTCTGGGTGGCATGAGTCTCTCCAGCCTCGGGGAATCAGTTCAGCTCCTCTTTGCTGGTCCCTGGCACACTGGGCACTGCGCCAGCCCGCTCAGGCTACAGGGAGGAGCAGGACACAGTCCCTGACCTTGACAAGGGGACACAGGACAGGCCAGGGGAACTCTTTTCCTGCATCCCACCAGTGTTGTGAGCTTGGACAGCCTGTGCCGCTCGGGCCTCTCTGTTCTCATCTCTGAGGGAGGTGACCACTGTGAGGAGTCAGTGGTGACCTCCACATCATGCCTGGGACCCCGAGTGCTTAGAAGTGTCCAGTCTGAAACTGAAAGAGAGTTGCTGTTTAGCATTGGAGGTGGAGAATCCAACAAGAACTGTGGATGATGTTCTGGAGGGACCGAGGGCAGGGAAGCTGCAGGCAGGGAGAGCTGACCCCCTCCCTGCGCAGGGGAATGGCGCCTGCTCTGGGCCAGGTTCGGGGCTGGGCTTTATCAGCACTGTCTCACCGGATGCTGGAGGCAGGTGCCATTGGCTCTGCTGCACAGGTGAGGAAACAGGATCAAGGGGGTGCCCACAGCCACCTGCCCTCTGCCATTGCTCCCATCCTTGGCATAGGGCTCCCAGTGAGAGACCCCTGGGGAGAGACGTCCCTGGCGGGTGTGCTCGTTAGCACAGGCCAAGCTCAGCTGCTATGATAAACTGCCCCAGTAGCTCCATGGGTTTGCTGCTTTTTCATGTCACAGTCCAGTGGAGACTGGTGGTCTCTCCCCATGGTGACTCAAGAATATGGGTTCCCTCCGTGGTGTTATTCTGTCATCCCAGAGTCTGCCTCTTCAGCCACACGGATGAGGTCTGGGGAAGGCACTGTGGTCATTAGACACTGGAACTGTCTTGGCCTGGAAGTAACCATTGCTTCTTTCCCATATTCCACGGGCCAGAACGTGTCCAGTGGCTCCAGGGCATGTGCAGGGGGACCGGGCTGGGGCTGAGCAGTCTCTGGGTCTCCTGCAGCCGGTGGGTGCTTGGCCCGTGGCGCTGCAGTGTCCCACTCACATCCTTGTGTTGCGGAAAGCCATGGACCAGCTCCTTTTCTTCCCATTGCTCTCTAGGTGACTGGCACATCCCTGAAATCTCTGACCAGAGGTCGGGGAGAGGAGATCCAGGACCCCCTGGCTCTGACACCTGCACTGTGAGAGGGGAGGGTTTTTCAGTGAGCCCTTGCTGCGCTCAGCCAAGGCAGGCAGGTCAGGCGGCCCTGGCTGAGAAAGAGGGTGTCACCTACATGAGTTGACGGGGAAGGGCCCCAGTGGAACAGCCGCGAAAATCATTTCTGTTTTCTGCTGGCGATTCCATTGCTTATGGAGCGCCCAGTGCACATGCTAAGACCTGCACAGTTCGTTGTGAGAGGTGCGTGCACACGGTTGTAGAGGTGTCTCTGTCTTGGGACGCCTTGTCTCCAGCTGTGAGTCTGCCTACCTAGCCCACTGCCCTATCTCCTCCGTTACTAGCTGTGTGAATGGGGGCAAGTTGCCTCGGTGTTCTCATCTGTGCAATGGAAATAATACTCGTCCCTGCCTCACAGGGTCATTGTAAGGATTGAACGAGATAATTCATGTGATGTGCTTAGAGCCAGGCAGGCCTGGTACACAGTAGGTGCTCAATGCCTGTTAGATATTGGCTGGTTTTGAACCCAAGCCCATCTGACTTCAAATGTGTGCTCTTCCTACATACTGCTCACTTGGTAATATAAAAATATTAAGTAAGACATTTCACTGGTTTGAACTTGCAAGCAGCACACAGTGGGAAGTCTCCCTCGTGCCCTGGTCCTCTCCCCATGGAGGCTGCCATCCGACCAGTTTCTTGTGAACATTCTGAGACACTCTGTGCATGTATCGTAAGACCTCACTCGAGGTCAGTTCTTGGAAACTTCTATTTTAAGCCAAACAATGTATAATGAAACCAGCTTTTATGTTATAATGAAACAACATTGAGGGAAAAAAAAATAATTTGAGGACGTGCTGTAAGTTGTTTCATCAGTTTGCTTAAAGTCAGAGGTTCCGAGAACCTATTTCAGTGTTTATAGCAGTACTGAGAGCACTTTCCAGTTCTTCTGTGTGGCCATGTGGTCTTCTACCACGTGGATTACCATAAATGATTCAGTCCCTTCTTGATGGACTTTATTCATTTTTGGTGATAGCAAACATTTCTGCAGCAGTGCCTAACCTCGTGCTCATGTGTATGAGCTCACCTGTAGGATCAGTTTCTGGAAGTGGAACTCCTGAATGAGAAGGTGTGTGCATTCAACGCCGTGACGGATATTACCAGCTTGCTCCCAGGTGAGATGCTTCGAATTTGCATCCTCCCAGCCAGCCCGTGTGCGAGGCCTGTTGCCCCACGCCCTGGCCAGCTGGGGTGTTGTCAGCCTCTCAGACTTCAGCCAATCTGGTGTATGAAAAATGGTATCTTAATGTAGTTGTGATCTGCATTTGTTGTATGACTGAGGTTGAGCGTTTTCTAATGTTTATATATTGGGAGCCATTTGTATATATTTCCTAGTGTATTAGTTTGTCTTTTTTTAAAAATCAATTTGTAGGAGGTTATCATATGGAAGAAATTAGCCATTTGTGATATGAGCTGCAAATATAATATGCCATGTTCCTGGTTAAGAAGATCCAACACCAAACCATGGGGTTTTCCCTAAATTAATCTATAAACATAACTCATTCTTGATCCCAGTCCTATTCTAAAGGATGTGCAGAAAAAATTAAACAAGTGTGACTGGTCAGGAAAATTATGAAAAAGGGGGGAAGTAGCTTTTCTAGGTATTAAACTGTATCATAACGTTATTGTATTTAAAACAATATGGAAAAAATAAAACAAACCAATGTGGTATTGGTATAAGACAAATTAATAGAGTCCCAAAAGAAATCAGAATAAATGTGGGAGTTATGAAAATGGTGGCATTTCAAAACAGTGGGTAAAAGATGGATGAATAAATGATATTGAGATAATTGAGTGTCCATCTGGAAGAAAATACACATAAATGCACACCTCCTATATCCCACCAAAATAAATTCCAGATGGACTCGAATTAATTATAAAACTGAAATTGAAAATGTAATAATACTTGCTAAAACCATGGGATAATTATTTTAAAAATAGTCTTGGGCACGAAGAATCAAAACATGAAAATATTGATACATTTGGATTACAGAGAACCACTCCGTGAAGTAGGGTGAGAAGATAACAGTGTGGGAGGTGTTGAGCAGGCCTGATCCCCGTGTGCCATGGGTGCCCTCGTCCTGCCCTTGCACGCTGGGTGGTGCTGGTGCCAGGCCCTTCCGCCTGGAGAGCCCCTGCCAGGCGACAGCGTCGTGCTGTGTCGGCAGCCGGCAGGATGGAGAGACCCAGGTTCCCGGCCCTGGACATGCTCAGCGATGCTTCTGTGCCTGCCGTGCTTCCCGGCGCAGGTGGTCTTCAGGAGGTGGTGTTCCGGTTGAAAGCTGCCGTCCCGCCAGCTGGGACTTTAGACTTGCCCCCTCCTCCTGCGGCTGTGGGCAGGACCGCATTGGGGGCCCTGTGCCTGCGGTGCCCCCAGGCAGTGCTCTCCTGTCTCTGGCCCCTCAGACCGCATCTCTGACCACACTGTAGCCACCCTAGCCCCACTCCCTGTCACCTCAGGGGAGATGTCTGGCCGGCTGTGCCGTCGGGCTGCTCCCTGTCCTAACGACAGCAGAGGGCTTAGGAACCTGTCCTGGAGCCACGGGCACCTGGGGGTGTGGGGGAAGGCTGTTTCCCCCACTCACTCGTTACCCTACTTCAATCCAGTCGTTTGGCCTCCCAGAACTTTCCTTGCCTCATCTGTGAAGCAGTAACAGCTCCCGCTGCCCCCTAAGGACACACAAAGTTTGGGTGAAATAATGTCTCATTTGCCCAGTTCAGCACCTGGGATGTGGTAGGGGTCCTGGAAGTTCTGATGGAAGTGGTAATGAGGGTCGTGCTGGCAGAGGGCCAAACAGGGCAAGAAGGGCTTCCATTGAGGAGAGAGAAAATCCAGCCTTGTGTAGAAGAAGGTCCTGGGTGCTGACACCTGGTGTGTGGCTCAGCTCTGCCCGTGAAGGGGGTGACTGATGTCCCCTCGTGGTGTGCTCACAACGACTCTCTGCAGGCAAAGAAGCAGGCTTAGGGAAGTGAGGGACGTGCCCTCCCTGGACTGCATGGCTGGAGGCTCAGCCCTGCCCTCTGACTCCTCGGCACCATTTTGCCTGGGAGGGGACGCCTCTGTGCTCGGGTGGCTCTGGAAGAAGAAAATCGGTCCGCCGTGGAGGAGAGTGTGCAAAGGGCAAGATCACGCTGAGCTTCTCCTCCAGGCCTGGGGACGGGAGATTCATACGTGGGACCCTCCTCACCCTCCCCCAGCATGTGTACACACACACACACACACACGCACACGCACATGCATGCACACACACACGCACATGCACACACATGCACGTGCATGCACACATACAGACACACAAGCACATGCGCACACACATGCACATGCACACATGCACATACACACATGGACTTGCACGCACACACATGCATGCACGCACACAGTGCAGTCGGGCTTTGTTACGTGGCCGTTGGCTCCCCTTCTTGTGTTTCCAGATCTCTTGGCCCTTTTTTATGCTCCTCTTTCTTTTTCTGCCAGCCTGGGATTTGTACTTTCTCCCCAGGACAAGACTAGACTGGTGCCTGGTGGCAGAGGGAGGGCTTAGTTCTCATTGGTTCTGACTCTGGGCTCTTGGGTGCCGCTGTGAACAATAACAGGGACGGAGCGACTTGGCCAAAACGCACAGGACCTAGGGACTGATCTGGCAGGTTTAGGGGACTGCTGGGCGGGCTTTTCTGGGATGCTGGAGAACAGCTGTGCTCCGGGTGTTGCTGTGTTCAAGGGTCCTGCCTCCCGAAACTAAGGGATGGGACAAATAATCTTCCCCTTACAGGGTAAATCCCTGTTCCCCTCCTTCATCGAAATACTAAACTGTAACTTGAAAAAAATCCCCAGAAAGCCCATTTTCAACCCTGCAGTTACCTGTTGGGCCTTTTTGCTTTAATTTGCTTTTCTCCCCTGTGTCCCTTCCCCACTGCCTTTGTTTCAACAAGTGGAAAAAGGAAAACTTGGGGGCAGGAGGGCCACCTCTTTCATCGGTGAGAACACACTAGGTTGTCCGTGTCAGCAACCTCCCGCCCCCAAATCTTAGCTTGAAACCTTGGCTTCCTCCTCTCTTGTGCCACATGTGCAGGGGGCAGCTGGAGGCTCTGTTTACCATGTTCACCCCAAGATCCACAACTGTGCAGTCTTCGTCTTGCAGGTCACGGGTCCTGTGTCAGAAGGAACAGAGAGCTCAGAGACCCTCACTCTTGCTTGCTCTGCCCAGGCAGTGACACATTCCACTTTCTCTCATGGCTCATTGGCCAGACGAGTCACATGACCATACCCAGTTACCAGGGGATCAGGAAGTGCAGTCGTGCCATGCGTCCAGAAAAGGGGCTACTGTACCCATAGTCCTCCCATTTTCACGTTCTGTTTCCTTTCCACCCTTTTCCGCAGCAAATGCTGTTCCACGTGGTTGTAATTCAAGCAGGCTTGTCTCCACCAAGACATGTATGTTCATTGCCATCTCAGTGGCTCTAGAGTAGCCCCCGTGGTGGGTGTGCTCATCCTTACCTACCTAGCCAGTGCCCTGTTGTCACACATGCATTCTGTGGCCTTTCTCTTGTCAGTGTGGCTTCAGCGGATCTCCCCAGGCCAGGGCCGGCGGCATCCCATGGGCTTGCTGGATCAGAGGGTGTGGACATGTTTATCCTTCTCTGATCTTGGACCTGCTCTCTAACACTGGGCGCAGGCCATGGCTTTCTTAGCTCCTGAGAACTCAGGGTCAATCCTGTTCTTAAGGAGCTGTGACTAGGCGGAACTTTTCTGGCCCTTTGTAATAAAGTCGGCTCACAAATTCCCAGAACCGTGAAGGTGCAAGGCTTCGTCCTCCTCAGGCCATTTGGTTGTCTTGGCCCCTCATCTTCTAGAGTTGAAAGGTTATCTGCTCTTGCGCCTTTGCCAGCCTGCTGTTTCTGCCCATTATCCTACTAACTGGAAACCAGTTACTGAGAAACTGGGGAAGTGTGTCAGGGAGCATCTGCGACATCGCCCCTCCCCAGTCTGGGGCAGAGTCTGCTGGGTTGGCCAACACCATCCCTGGCGTGGCCGGCTGGTCTGCATGGCAACCCTAAGTGACCTCTAGCACTTGACCTCTCTGAAGGTCACTTGGGGCTCCTTTGGAAGTGAGAGTTGCTCTTGCCTGGGAAAAGCCCCAGGCTCTTCTCTCCGAGTCTTCCTTTGGAATCAAACCCGTTGAAAAATGCCACCGGCACCAAATCCTCTGAGGCCAAGCTCCCTCTTGAAGTCTGTTCATGGGGTGCCCAGAACTGACATTTCCTTCCGGGAATATCTGCCTCCAGAGGCCTTTCCACATTGGCGATGGCAGTTCTGTCCCAGATCCTCAGATCCGTGGAGAGTGCAGAGGAGTAAATCAGATTCAGCCCTCTCGCCCTTCCTCTGGGCCATTTTGTCTCACCCTTGGTTGGGACTAAACTTTTATTTTTTTTAAGACTGGGTCTCCCTCTCTTGCCCATGCTGGAGTGCAGTGGTGTCATCGTAACTCACTGCCACCTTGGACTCCTGGACTCAAGCGATCCTCCCGCTTCAGCATCCTGAGTAGCTGGGACTACAGACGGCTAATTTTGAAATTTTTTTTGTAGAGACAGTGTCTCACTATGTTGCCCAGGCTGGTCTCAAACTTCTGGCCTCAAGTGATCCTTCCACCTTGGCTTCCCAAAGTGCTGGGATTATAGGTGTGAGCCGCTGCACCCAGTCAACAAAACTTTTTGATTCATGAAGGTGAACTGAGGGAGAAGGGGATGGAAGGAAAGCCCCAGACCATTTCTACATCAGCCTTTGGTGTACAGTTAATTGTCAGGCTTTGGCAGGAGAGAGACCTGCATTTCCTTATAGCTGTAACTCCACGGCCTTGGGCTTGTTACTAAACCTCTTTGTGACTGAGTGTCCCCATATGGTCAGTGTTTGTTAGCATAGTATGTGGTCCAAAGAGCTGGGTAAACAACAATTACCGTTACTAATGAGGACAGTAAGTTTTAGTGTGGCAACAGACACCTTGAGGAGTATAATAAGAACCAGTACGAGTGACCTAGGTTTTGCAAACTTCAAATTCTGGCCTGTTCTTGTGCTATCATTGACACAATGTCAGGGAGGTTTCCACCGGTCAGTAATAATGTGAACAAGAAGTACTGGGAAATGTAACAGCTGACATTTATTGAGTGGCCTGCACTCCCCGGCCAGGTATGCAGAGCTGGGTGCCCCCAACATGTTATTTAGCCACTCCATGCCTCCCTCCTGCGTCCCTGTCTCAGACTGTTGTGAGAATTGAATGACTCCGTCCATGTAACGTGCCTAGGGCAGCCTGGCGTGGAGCGAGCGCGCTAGGACAGTGAGTCTTCCTGCTTACAGATGAGCAGACTGAGGTTCTGAGAGGGCGGTGGCCACACAGTCCTGTCCTTACACCTGTCTGACTCCCACCCTGGCTTCAGTTGCAGCTTTTGAGCCTACGAGTCAAGTGCGGCGTGCTGTGGCTGTTGGGAGAGTTGTAGATTTGTCCAGCAGCCCTGGGCCTCCGCGATCACACAGGACCACACATCCTGCAGCAGAGGACTCCGAAGGCCAGAGAGGATGAGCAGCCCCCAGCATGGGGTGGGAGACAGTTTCCCCAAGTCCTGTGGAGACAGTGGGTTGAAGAAATGCCTTTATAACTGCAAGTTATGGTGCAATCCTGGAGGCGTGTGCACAGGGTTCTGGGGGACATAGGTGAGCTGAGGGAGCCACTACTTCTCCACGTTTGGGTGGGGTGAGTTGAGAAGTGTGAACCAGGATTGAAATTCTGCTCTGGGACTCACAGTAGTCCTGGGAGGTATAGGGAAGAGTTCATAGCATCCTCATTTTAAGAATGGGGAAACTGAGGCACAGCACAGTTAAGTGACTTGCTCCCTCTCAGAAACAGCTGAGCTGGGATGGGTTTCCAGGCATGTCTGCCTTGCCACCCCCTCCCTGGTGCTGAGAGGGGATAGTGTCAGGGCGGAGCTCAGCTTGGTCACTGTGCTGGGCATGATTGGGTTAATCACTTTGGAAGTCAAAGATGACTCTTGGGCCACTGGGGTTTGCAGGCCTTTGTCGAATCTCCTTGCAGCCCTGCCCCCACTCCAGTGAGCCTCGCTGCCGTAGTCCCCGAGGGAAACAGTGGCCCCTTGTTTTCTCTGAATTCTGAACTCCAAGCGCGGCACAGCGCAGCATCCAGCCCGGGCCTCACAGGATGGCGTGACTTGGAAGCAGAGTGCCCACAGACCTCCTCGGGCCACAGTGGGCGGTTCTTTCATTGAGACACCCTTGCTACTGCTGGGAGGGACAAATCACACCCCTTCAAGAAGTCCCTGGGAATGTTCTGTTTTCTGGGGGCGAGTGTGTTCTGAAAAACAGAACGACAACCTTGAAATGAGTTCACTTATGCCCAAGTCCCTGTCCCTGTGCCATCTGGGAGACCACGCCTCTGGGGCATCCCCCCCTTCCACTGCCTCCCTGTGTCCCCTCTCCTGCAGAGTCCCCTCCTCCCAGGTTCCCTGTCTCAGGAGCTGGGCCCTTTCTGCCGTGATGCCCTTGTGGGGGCCGTACCTGAGGCCCGTCTCCTCCTCTGCAGCCAGTGGGAGAGACTGAAGCCCCTTTGAGGTGCGTTTAGGGGGACTGGCCCCTTCAGGACGGCCAAGGCACATCTGGACACTTGAGAAAAAGTGGTGTCAGAAGAGCCTTTAGAGCCACCAGCAGCCCCGAGCTCACCCAGCGCAGACGCTGCAGCGAGGGGCATCTGTGCTGGAGCCGGCCGGGCCTGGTGTGTGCCCAAGCTGCTGTGCTCGGGAAAGGGTTTTACTGGCATAAAAATGCTGGAAAATACACAAAGGAAGGTGGCCTGTTTCCAGAACTCCACTGTTTACCTTCAGCAGAGTGGCTGGGGATGATCGGAGCTTATTTTCCAAACAGCCCACGGTTGTCAGGCTACAGGCCTCAGGCCAGTGCCCGACGAGGACACCAGGGCATCCCCTCTGCCCACCTCCTTCCCCAGTCCTAGGGGGGCCCACAGCTCCTCGTGCTGATTTCTGTCTCTGTCACCGCAGGAGACCTGGAGGGCTCCCCGGAGATGTGGGTTTCCGTGGCAGGGTGCATTGCCCCTGTGCCTCAGTTCCCTCCCTTTGTGGCTGTCTCGGTATGAAAACACCGGCCTCTTGTTTGTGGAGCCTGTCACAGGAGTCCTGGCTTTCAGCAGGGATGGCTGGAGTGTGCTTCATTTGGGAGCCTGCTGTTCCGTGTCACCCCCTCCCGCTGGCTTCTCTCCCTGCCTTCCAAGTTCAGCCTTTTCTGGGAAGAGGGGTTGGAGCGAGAGTGAGAGAGAAAGAGCGAGAGAGGCCCTTGCAGTTTCCTCTTTTTACCAGATGGGAAACTGAGGCCTAGGAGAAGGATGAGCCCAAATCAGCTGGTGGCTCAGCAGGGGGCTGACACGTAGGCGTTGCTACATGGCTTCCGTCTGGGCCCCAGCTGGGAGACCCCCCGGCGGCATGGCCTTCCTTGGCCATTGTCCTTCCTGGCTGGTGGTGTCCTGGTCTGTGGAGGGGGGAGGATCACCCCCAGCTCCTGGACCTGCCTGGAGGAGGAACAGGGCCTAGGTCTGGGGAGACCCCTGCAAGTTCTCCTTCCCCGTCCTCATCCAGGAGCCCCAGGAGGTGGCAGCTTTGCAGCTGGCCTGATTTTGGGTTGGTTTGGTGTCGTACATACCGTGTTTCCCCGAAAATAAGACCTACCCATAAAATAAGCCCTAGCAGGATTTCTAAGCATTTGAGCAATATAAGCCCTACCCCGAAAATAAGACCTAGTGAAGGGCGTGGCTATGCAGCGTATCTGCACAACCCATGCATTTTGTCACGGAGCGGTAAAGAAGACGAGCAGCCCTTCTCATCTGCCCCATGAGAGCTCTATTGCTCGACATGAGAGATTGGGGCCAATGGTTCTAAAGGAAATAGAGTCGCAAGAAATTCAGGATGGAATTCAGGGTTTGGAGAGTTCTGATGATGTTCCAGAAGAAGACGACTTAACTGTATTTGAATAAATGTAGATTGTTTTTACCGTACTTAAAAGTAACATATCCCCCGAAAATAAGCCCTAGGGTGTCTTCTTGAGGAAAACTAAATATAAGACCCTGTCTTATTTTCTGGGAAACACAGTAGGCTAGTCACCATAGGGAGGGAAGAACATGCTTTAGCATTTTCTTTTTGTGAGGTCTAAGGGATTTTTTTTCTCTATAGGGAAGATCCTTTAACATCTTTCCTGGCAGAAGGTAAGAAAGAGAGGTTAAGGACATAGGTAGGTCAGGGCTGGCACATCCCAGGGACTTCACTGGAAGAGTTTAATGAAGGAATGTACAGGGTGTGGGCAGGGCCTGAGGAGCCAGCAAGAGGCAAAGTACCCCGGTGCCAGCAAGTGTGGCAAGCTGTCACCACTCCTAGGCCTGAGAGAGGACGAGGGGACCAAAAACGTAACTGGAGCTGTAAAGATGGCAGAGGGGGAGCGAGAGAACAGCCAGGACACACACCCTGGCCTCTCTTTTCCGCTCCCGCCTTCTGCTGGGGCCTCCACTTGGCCCGACCCGACCAGAGGACAGGGCAGCGGGGCCATGTGGCCCTAGAAGCCAGCCTCCCGGGGCAGAGCAGGGGAGGTGCAAGGAGGGGCTGGATGACAGGCACAGCTTTAGATCTGAGTTTGTGTCCTGGCTCCACCGCCTTCCCGCTGTGAGATCCTACGCAGGTTTTAAAAGTCTCTTGTTTTCCCTTTCTTCATTTGTAAAATCACCTCCTGTAGTGGTCGTTAAATAAAATGAAACAAACACACATAAGCTTTGGGCACCATGCCTCGTTCAAGTGGTCAATTATAGCTGTCGTCGTGATGTCTTTAGTACCGACTTTGAAATAGCCTTCAATCCTGGAGGGAGCCCCCTTGGAGGGGGCTGGAGGCCGCCTCCTGCCTCTGCTGAGGCCGTGGCAGGGCATCAGCCGGGTGCCAGGCTGGCGCCACTGTCTCTGAGGAACTGGCCCGGCAGGTGGTGGTGGCTGTGTGCCGGGCGGCAGACATCTGGCGGGTCAGGAAGCGTGGTGTCATGCTGCCGCGGCTGTTGGCAGGTGCTCCTGTCGTGGGGTCAGGTGATGCTGACTGTCTGTCAGCCCAGGGCTCTGGCTCCCTTGGGGCCTGATCTTCCCAACCTTGTGCTCTTGAAAAAACAAACACATTCCCACTGGCGCAGGGGAGCGGTGCTTAGCGGGTCACAGGCAGCCCCGCGCTGTGCCGACGAGCCCAGGTTATGTGACGTGCGAGCTGCTGGTGTGTCGCGGCAGCAGCCCTTAGATTCGCCAACGCTACCGCTTTGCGAGGTTTTTTGCACTTTAGTGGAAAGAGTACCTGCATAGATCTCTGTTCTGATCTGGCTGTGTGACATTAATGTTTTTGCTTAACCTCTCTGAGCCCTAGTTTCTCTAGGTCGTTGGGCAGATGGGACGTGTTCAGTAAATCCTTTCCCTATAAAGTCATTTCTCAGCATCACTTGTGTGGGTTGTCACCTTTTGTGTGTCTGCTGCGTCCTGGGTGGCAAGGGGCTTAGGGAGCAGAAGTACGAACCCGGGGCCTACCCCTGGGGACTTAGTAGGAGAGACGCGTTGTAGGGTCTGAGAGGGCTCATCCTGTTCATCCTGTCTGTGTTTCCCATGCATGTCAGCTGCCTCCTGTCCCCCATGGGGCTACATGGAGGCTCCTGGGTCCTCTGGTGATGTGCCAGGGGTGGGTGGCCAGTAGCTCGGTGCCGTGGGCCCAGGCGCTGAATTGTTGCTTTTGTCTGTGTCCCACCTGGCAGCTGAACCTCAGCCGGCCCATCGAGGAGCAGGGCCCCCTGGACGTCATCATCCACAAGCTGACCGATGTCATCCTTGAAGCCGACCAGAATGACAGCCAGTCCCTGGAGCTGGTGCACAGGTTCCAGGTGAGTGGGGACCGCTCTGCCCTCGGCGTAGGACCCGCGGCGGATGGAGGGTGGGGGGCAGGCCCAGGAACGACCGTGTGCGTCTTGGGAGCTGTAGCAGCTGACCTGAGGTGTTGTCACAGACGTG
The DNA here is from genome assembly GCA_008086735.1 of Cheirogaleus medius. Taxonomy (NCBI): domain Eukaryota; kingdom Metazoa; phylum Chordata; class Mammalia; order Primates; family Cheirogaleidae; genus Cheirogaleus; species Cheirogaleus medius. The sequence goes on from VBSM01001979.1 coordinate 9,067,800, forward strand.
GGCTCAGTCTCCTTGAGCGTAACATGGGGACTGAACCAGGGCGTGGTTGGCACCCCCTGCCGCCCGGCTGTGTAGACATGGTTCACTGCTCAGGATCGGGAGACTAGGATGTGACAGGCCTCTGTGTCCTTAGCATAGGCACACACGGCTCTGCCCTGCCACTCTGAGTTGGCTCAAGGGATGGAACCCCTCTGCTACACTTGGAGAAGGAGGACCCCCAAGGGCCTTTGACCTGAGTCCTGCCCTGAGGAGGGCAGAAGGGTTACAGTGATTGTGAGCCATGGGGCGTGTGGAGACCCCTCTGCTCGCTACCCTAACCCTGTGTGCTCTGCGCACGGCTGGAGTGTCTCACTGAGTCCCGCTTCCCAGCAGCCTCCCAGGCCCTGACCCCCTGGCTCCCCACCCGCTGCCTTGGAGTTTGCACGTCAGCTGCTGACTCGCTCTGTGTTTTCTCCCTTGTGGACAGGGACGTGATTCTTTCCTCTGGAAAGTGGCTCGAAGGTCATGAAAAACAAAGTCATATTATCAATGAAAAATGCAGCTGAAACAGTGGCTGTTCTCAGGCCCGCCTGGTGGGATGGGGGATGCTTGAGCTAGCACTTTCCTGTGTGTGATAACTG
>VBSM01001979.1:9074522-9098923 GCA_008086735.1 Cheirogaleus medius
CAAGTGCCATGGCGCTGTGACAGAGGGCGTGTGACACTCGTCAGGTGAATACCCTTGGCCACGCACCTTGCCTGCCTCCCACTGACAAAAGAGGGAGAAAGCTCATGAGTTTGTGCTGAAATCTGGGAACAGAAAGGAGGTTTTATTTTCAGTGGGAGCCCCGGGCAAGAGGGGGAATCTGCTGTCTCCAAATGACAGTCTGGGCCTTCCGGTGATGGGTATGGTTCCTGCCGGCCCTCTCCTCGGGAGCACGTGGGGTTATTTTTTGGTCTGAGCGACTGGCTTCTGAACAAGAGTTTCTCCCCCAGAGAGCTCACGGTTTCTCCCCATCATAGCTCACACTGCTCGCTGCTGGGTGAGGCGTGTGACCCCATGATGTCTGTCTGCCCGGGAGGATGACCCAGGTGGACCATCGTGGGTGGCGTCACCTTTGGGATGGGGGTGCCTGTGACCTGGGGGCCACAGGAGATGCACTGGAGCCTATGTGTACCACACATCCAGGGGACCCGCCATGGCCCCTTTTAGCTCCTTCCCCCTCGTCTGGAATGGGCTTCCCTCTGTCTGCTGGTGGTGGGGGTCACACACAGCTCATCCTGGAGGCTGGGGCCTGGGTCTTCACTCTGTGACATCTGTTCACCACCAGGGAGGGGGTGGCTTGCTGCTGGCGTTCTGCTCCAAGGCAGCTTCCTCGAGTGCCCCAGCATTCTGCCACCGCCCGTCCGGCCTGGGACAAGGAGTTTCCCAGGCAGCCTGTGGACTGTGAGTCTGGTGGATTCCACGGGTGTGGCTTTCTCTGCAGCTCCTCTGCCCGGCTCTCAGCAGTCCTGTGCTAGGTGGCATGCGGAACAGATCTGTGAACAGAGCGTCCACTCTTAGGGGGCAGCCACTGGTTCCAGGGCCTTGAGCCTTTTCAGTGGGGTTGGGGTCCTGTGTAACTGAACACAGACGGCCTTCCTGCGCCACGCTGACCTTTGCTTTGTGGGCTGTGTCTTGGAAGCGAGTCCATAACTGTCTTTGCAAGCTGCCTCATTCTCTCTGACGGCTGCACGTTAAACAGCCTTACCACCCTTTACTTAGCTAGTTCCCTATGATGTATGTTTAGGAGATTTCTGATCATGTTTTAGAAACACGCTGCAGCGAATACCCTGGTACATATATCTTTGTGTACACACATGAGGAATTCTGCAGGATACATACCTAGGAATAGGAATGCTGAGTTTGCACTTCTTAGTGGCTGTTGCTAGATTTCTGTCCGTAGGGGCTGTACCAGCTACACGCCCACCGACCAAGTGCTGCTCCACTTTCCTCCGCTTCTTAGGAGGCGAGGCGTTTCTAATCAGTTTGTTTTGGCCTGGTCACAGACCGTCAGAGGGTGCCAGGATCCTAGCAATCCCCTCTTGTCTGTTGGTTCTGCCACTGGACACTGATGTCTTGCCAGCCTTGCTCAGCTTGCCTGGACCTTGAACCTGTCTGTGCCATGTGCCCATGCTCCACCTCTCCCCGCCACACTCCCCGTGCCGTGAGGGTCTGACCACTCCAGCCTGAGCTTGTGGGTTTAAGTAACGGATCCGAGGAGCAAACAGGCCTAAGGGCAGATTACGTTGTAATTTTCTTTCTGCCAGCTCTACCAAATCACAGAGATGGTGCTATGCAAAAGGTCAAGGCAGTCCATCAATCTGTCCCGAGCAGGGAAGTCCAGCACACATGCCCCGAAGGCCAGCGCTGCGCCTGACACACTGCCAAGGCCTCATCTGTTCCAAGCTCGATCCGTGGCCTTGCAGCCTGCTGGACCATTCTCTCTGTAACTCCATAGCTGTCCCCGTCACTCCCTAGCTCAGGACCCTGTTGCTTTAGGACCAAGTCCAACCTCCTCAGCTGGTCTGTGTCCAGCTCTCTCCACCCTCTGCCTTAATGTAACCTTTCCCCTTGAGACCTGCGTCTGCCCCAGCCATGCCAGGTGCCTGGCAGGCCCTCGAGTGTGCTGGGCTCCCTCACCCCAGGCCTTTGCTTTTGCTGTCCCCGCTACTTGGAGTGCCCTTTCCCTTCCTGGTCCACGCTTGCACCGTTGGTGGTTCAGGCCAGTGGTCTGCACCCCCCATGCCAACACCCCCTGCCCTGTCACCTCCACTGAGCTCCACATCTGCTGCATAGGAGACCCCGTGAGGGTGGGCAGGACGTGGCTGCTCTGGAGCTGAATGGGTGGCACCCCCCTCCCCCGACACACACGCATGCACTCTCACACACCCTGTCTCTGTCTCTTCTCAGGGGCTGTCACTCTTTCTGCTCTCGTCCTCTCCGAGAGGCCTCAGTCTGAGTGCTCAGACACGAGAGATCTCTCCAGAATACAAACAAGGCTGGGTTAAGACCACAGTGTCTGCCAATGGGAGAGCTCAGCTCTCCCGAGGAGCTGTGTCAGAGAAGTCAGGAAAGGAGTAGGAAGTGAGGAAATGCCCTGGACAGACCAGGACCGAGTCCGGAAGACACAGACCCAGGGAACCGCAGCCTCGGAGACGGTCTCGCTATGGCTGGTGGCCGGTGCCTGTCACTGACGTGCAGCTGCCGACTGCGCACCCACCCTGCTGGCCCTGCCTCACCTTGGGGCACCTGTCTCGCCAGCCTCAGGTGACCGGGACCCATGTGGTCACTGTGCAGCGTGTGCTCCAAGGGCAGCAGGCCCTGGCTCCTGGGCATGCGGTGGCATCTGCCTCGGTTCAGGGGCTCGAGGGCCCGTTTCTGGTTTGTTCTTCACATCACAGAATCAAGGGATCTACAACTTAAGAGTCAGAAAGGACGTTATAAATGAGTTTTCCTGATGTTCTCATTTTACAGGTGGGAAAACTCAGATACAAATGACTTAAGTGACCTTAAGAAACACACACAAAGTTGATGGCAGTTCTAGGACTTCAGCTCAAGCTTCCTGACCCAGTCTTTGTCTCAGTTGCACAGCGCCTCAGCGTCTGTATGTTGGGATTGAGTGGGGCCAGGTGCAGCCAGGCTGAAAGATGGTCTGCTAGGGATTGGAAGGCTGGGCTGACCAGTCAGGGACTGTCACACAGGTTGCACACTGCACAGCTCAGTGGTGGACTTGGTGAATGGCACCCCGCATGGCTGGGCTTGGCAGTCCTGCCCCTGGTGTATGCGTGCTGCGGCCACAAACTCCTCTTGGCCCTGGAGAGCCCACCTCCAACCACCTTCAAGGTTGACCTGCGTGAATCTCTAGCTCCAGCCCTGTGCCAGACCTGGCTGCCTGGCACATTCTGTTGCGCCAGGGCACCCCGCCTAGTGTGGATTTCCCAGGGCTGTCTGTGGTATGTGGTTTTCTGTGAGCTGTAACCAAAAGGCAGATGTTCTGGGAGGTGCCGGGAAGGCTTTGCCTGGGGGATGTTTCACCCTGGCCTTCGTTGTTGCCAAGTTCATCGAGAGTGGTTGATGTCACTGCATCGGTGGTTTGCGGAGAGGGCTCATTAGTTGTCCTCCCCAGAAAGCACTGCTCGGCACGGCTCACCTCCTCACCCGCACGTGCCCCTGATTTCCCAGGGGCAGGTCACGCTCTCTGCAGAACCATACTGTGCCTTTGAAGGTACGGCTGCCCTCGACACTGTTGCAGTCCCTTAGTCCTCCCTCTGTGGGGCCTGCTGCAGTCCTCCTGTGGTCCTCCCGTGTGCCACCACCATGCCAACCCTGAAGCTGCTGAGGGGCCTGCACGTGCTCTTCCCTCCGCGCCATGGGGACCCTCCTCACACAGGCCACAGCGGACCGTCGCTTCCCGTCGTGTCATTTATTTAATATTTATTCTTCTGAGAGGTGTCTCTCTTCCATTGGTGTTCATTTGTCTTGCTCAAGGCTGGGAACAGATGCAGAGACAGGGAGCCAGAGAGGACCCTGGGTTGGGAGGGCTCTGGAGCCAGAGGGCCGGGGTTCGGACCACTGGAAGAGCCCTGGCCAAGCACTGAGGTGGAGGTGCTCTGAGCCCAGTTTCTTTGACTGTCGAATGGGGCTGACAACAGGACCTACTGAACATAGTTGTTGCCAGGGAAACCGTGTTCCTACACGGTGTATAGCACCATGACCCGTGTGTGGTGAACATATTAATAACGTATCCTGGACTCTTGGCAGAACCCCTGGCAGGGCGCCAAGGAACGAGAGGTGCCTGGACTTCACCCAGCGCGGGGCAGGGAAGAGCTGCTGGAAGGCCGTCTCTGGCATCAGCCGGTCGGGCTGGGCCGGACCGTGATCTCAGGAGCAGCCAGGCGGTGAGATTGTACTGAGTGTGCTCAAGGTCGCTTCCTTTCCCACAAAAGCCCCGTGAGTAATTTCAACAGCCATAAAGAAGCGATTTCAGTTCTTTCACCAGGAGCACCTTCCCTAGTGTTCATTTGGTGGCCGAGTGTTCACTGAGCACTCAAGCCCTGACTCAGTGGGTCTTAGGACTCAGCCTGGCGGGTCCTCCTGGGGTGGTCTGCCAGGCTCATCTTGAGTGTGGATGTGTATCTGCTTGTGGAGCCCGGCGATGACCAGGATTCTGGAATCCTATGGAGTTTAGGGAGAGAGGCTGGGGTCCCTAAGAAGCAAACCCAAGGCAGGCCCGCGCGGCAGGGCAGGGCCGTGGTGTTGAGGCCAATGCTTTTGTTCTTTTTCTTCCCCTTAATTGAAGCATTAATAAAATATGCACTTAGAAAACTGGATGTATTTGTAAATGAACAGCTTGATGGATTTCCACAAGCTGAGTACGCCACATACCTAGCCCAGGTTCAGCAGCAGAGCAGAGCAGTCAGTGCCCCAGAGCCACCCACGGCTCCTGCTGCTCTCCAGGGCTGTTTTCCTTTCCATTCTTTCTCTTCGTACTGTCACGACTCAGCAGCACCGCTGTGAACAACGTCTGTCAACACTGCTGCATCTCCTGCCTTCTGCACATGGCCCGCACAGGGAGACAGCAGTCGGAGACTCTTCTGGTCTCCTTTGCTGCGTGACAAATCACCGCAAATTTGAGGATGACACACATTTATCATCTCACAGTTTCTGTAGGTCAGACACTCAGCATAGGCTAGCTAACCTGCCAGGTCACACCATGCTGCAGTCCAGGTGTTGGCCAGGGCTGTGGTCTCATCAGAGGCTCAACTGAGGGAAGATCTGCTTCCCTCATTTGCTTGCAGGATCCATTTCCTTACAGTTGCTGGATGGAGACTGTCAGTTTCTCTCTCAGGGCTGCCCTCAGTTTCCAGGGGCCGCTCGCAGTTCCTGGCCATATGGGCATCTCCAACAAGGCCACTTACTTTATGGTGCTTGCGTCTTCAAAGCCAGCTGTAGGGGGGGCAGGGAGGTGGAGTCTCATACAACATATGTCTTGGCTGGAAGCATGTCACGGGTCCCACCCTCCCTCAAGGGGAAGGTGTTATACAAGGACACCAACACCAGGAACAAGGGGATCATGGGGCCACCTTAAAGTCTTAAACATAAAGACTGAATCCATAAATGGATTCAGAAACCATGTCCTCACAGCCTAGATGCCAGTACTATGTGCAGCAAGGATTGGTCCAACAGACGGGTGGGAGGAAACCCTTTGCTCTGCCTTGGGCTGTGAGCTCCCCTCCCCACCCCACTGCAGAGCTCCTGTCCTTCCATGTGACACCTCTTCCCCAGGGCAGGAGACACTGGCTTCTCGGAGGGAGGGAGGAGGCTAGTTATCAGACCAGGAGATAGGCTTTCTGCAGCCTGGTTCCCCCTCCCCCGCTGCTTTCTCGTACCTCCCACTCGTGCTTCTCTGCATCTTCATGTTAACATGTAGCACACCTGGCAGAGGGCCCCCAAGGTCTGGCACCTGGCTCTCCTTCCCAGCTCTGCACGTGGCTCCATCCTTGCGTGAGCCACGCTGCTCCCTGGCCCGCCCTCCTTGGAGAGTAGGGGCTCCCTGAGAGCAGCTGGCCAGGCTGGCTCTCACCCCGGAGCTGTGTCAGAGTCACTCACGGACGTCTGCTGTGCTGTGACTGCCCAGAAGGCCGCCTTTCCTATAGCAGGCTGTCCAGAGGCCTCCGGGTAGGGGTTCCCTCCACTGGTGCCCAGGGAGATCCGGGGGCTCTGGTCCTCTGTGCGCCCTCCTGCCGCTGGCCCCAGGCTTTGGTCCTCGGCCAGATGTTCCAGACCTGCCTGGCCGGGTTGCGGACGAAGTTCTCCAGTACTTAGATTCCAAGCGGTCCTTAATCTTCCTGGGGGTTAAAAGCACTTCAGTCCCATAACCTGTGTTTCAGTGGGTGACAAGGTGCGTTGCAGAGGCCTTGGGCGCGACACTGTAAGAAGGGGAAGGTGCGGCCGACAGAGGGAGGGTGCGGGCTTCCTTTCGAGGTGAGTGTGCCGATTGCCGCACAACTCTGTCAATGTACTAAAAACCCTTGGGTTGTAGACTCTAAGTGGGTAAATTGCATGGTATGTGAATTATATCTCAGTAAAGTTGTTTTTAAGAAAATCCTGTGAGGTGGGACTATTACAGACTTCATTTACAGATGAGGGAGGCCCAGATTTGCGGTGCAGAGGGCAGAACTTCAGCCGGGTCTGGTGGCCTCTGGCTCCTGGGTGTCCTTCTTGTTGGAGAAGGAAGCCAAGGCCCAGCGAGGAGAAGGGGCTTCCAGCGCTCCTTGTGGTCCCCTTTCCCCGCTGACAGCTTCTCCACACCCCAGAGGAGACCTCTCCTAAGCAACCTGTTGAGCCGGAACTTCCCAGCCCTGCCGTGGAGGGTACCACGGTGCCCGCCGGGCTCTGAGGCTCACACAGCCCGGTGGGCAGAGTTTCGGCCCCAGGGTCCTGACTGTGGTGAGGAGCTTGCCCAGTCAGAGGGAACACGCTGCTAGAGTGAGCAGGGCTGAGCCGGGGACCTTGTCTCTGACCCAAACTCTCAGGGTCCTGAGAAAAACAGGGAGAAGCCCTGCCACGCTCACGGTGCTATTGGAGGAGCCACGCACAGGTGAGGGTGCCGCGAGACCTGCCGCGCTCCGGTTGTGCACGTCCCAGCTCAGAGGTCGGTCAGTGCCCTGGCGCCTCTGCCGGGCGGGCCCTTGCTCCAGAGCTTCAGCCTGCAAGCAGGTGGCAGCCTGGGACTCACAGAGGTCTCTAATTCTGATGATGTCCAGTTTATCTGGTTTTTTTTCTTTTCTGGCTTGTGCTTTTAGTAGCACGTCTAGGAAACCATTGTTTAATGCAGGGTCATGAAGATCTATGCCAATGTTTTCTTCTAAGAGTTTTATAGTGTGAGCTCTTACCCATTAAGATTTTTATATTAAGAGGTTATTGGAAACCCTTTTATCCAGCAGTGTGCATATAGCAAGTCCCAGGTAAGTGGCCATGGTTATTATTTTTAAATGATTTTTGATTATGATTATTTTTATTTATCATCTCTACCATAATTAATGTCTCATCATGTTTCCTGTCTTTGTAGCTGCCTCTTGTTCCTTGAAAGGCGATGTTGATGTTTTAAATCTATTCCTGGCACAGATGGGGTGCAAGGTAGAAGAAGGGGAAGACCTAGTTACCTCTCCACCAATTTTCTCACATTTTGTATTATGGAAAAGTTAAAAATATTTGAGAAGGGAGAGTGCTGTCACGCACTCCCAGGCACCATCTCCCAGCTTCACGAGTCAGCAGCTTGTGGCCACTCGTTTCATGTCTACCTCGCCTACTTTTCTCCCTACCCCCTGTACCGGCTTGTTTTAAAACAAATCCCAGACATCATACTTAATCTGTAAGTAGTTTTAGTGTGCATCTCTAAAACTGAATTCCTGGCGGGTCACAGCCTGGACCTTGGCTGCCGTGGGGTGGGGGGTGGTGTCCTGCCCCGGGCGCCAGCAGGGGCACGTGCACAGGCCAGAACAGCCCGGCTGCCCCTCGCTCTGCTGGACGGGCAAGGCCAGGTGAGCCGAGACGTCTTGGTTGGGTTTGCCCAGAAGAGTCCACGTGTTGTAGAATAATGGGAATCCTTTCCATTTTTGTTTCTACGCACTCTGTCGTCTCCGTGGTGCGCACAGAGTCATGAACTGAAGGCGCTCAGCTGTCCTCACTCCCCTCCCCTAAACACAGCAGGTAGCAACCTGGGTAGCAGGCAGTTCTGTCCTCCTGTGTAAAATGTCCATTTCGAATAAAGCAGGAGCTCAGAGCATTAACTCCAGCTTCTTGTTTCCAGACAAGAGTAAATGGCAGAAGCAGGATTTGAACTTGAGACTTCTGACGACATTTTCTCTTAGATAGGAGAATCCCTGTGCCTCGCTCCCCACTCACTTCCCACCTGCAGGACTGCATAGGAAATCGTATCCCTGATGTCCGTCTTGTCCTCCTTTGGCTCAGGTTCTCAGTGCCAGCCCAGCAGAGGGCGGGGTGCCCCTGTGGGCATCACACCGGGGGCTTGGGAGATATGAAAAAAGCCTGGGAGTGCTGTGCTCCGGGCGGCACCTGGCTGGGCTCTGCCGCAGGTGTTTTGCAGCCCTCCCGCTGGCCCTCCTGGCCCCGCTGTCAGTTCCTGCTTACAGCCGGGCTGCCCGTGCTAGCTCCCAGGATCCCTCTCCAGGGGTGCTGGGGTGGGCAGGCCCCCAAGGGAACGGGTGTTTACCATTCGCCATGGAGATGGTCTGGGCCTTTCTTCCTCCGAGTGCTGATAAGATGGTACAGGGCGCGCACCCTTCCAGCAGTTTGTTTGGTAATTCTGAGAGACTCGTGAAAAATGCATGAGGCCTTCGATCTAGTAGATAAGCTGAAAAGCTTGGAAGGAAACACTTGTGGATAGCAGGGTGATTGGAAAAACGCTTTGTCCTCTCCGTCTCCATCCCAGAAGGGATCGTGTTGGGGAACAATGACTGACGCTTTCATTTTCAGACATTTTCCCCTCTGGTTTCATGCAGCCTCTTTCCTTCATGAGTCTGGCTTAAATTCACGTGTTAATGACTCTGCGTTCACTCTGCAAAGGTCACTGCCCTAACTCGAACTCGTGGAACCAGAATCTGGAACCAGAATCGGGTTCGTGTTGCTCAGCAGCTGAGCCGACACCCTCCTCCGGGGCACTGGGGGTGTCGGTGGGGAGGAGGGAGCATGGCCGTGTCCTGAATGGGCTCCGTTGCTGGGGAGAGGTGGGCCACCCGTCCCAGCGAGTGTCTCCAACATTGCCTCCTCTTCGAAGGAAGGTGGGAGCGTGTGGGTGGCCCTGCCATTCCTGCGATACATTTAGCAATCAGCTGTCCCTCTCGTTCTAGAAAAGCTCCCCTCTGCAGCCTTGAAGTCTGTCTGCCTTTACAAACACTGCGCTTGGTTTTCTCGGTCAGTTTAGACCCGCAGAATGTGAGGACACCTTTACAAGGACCTTAAAGGTCACCTGCAGTAACTGCTCATGTCACAGGTGAGAAGACCCAGACAGCCCAGTGGCTCACCTGAAGGTGACAGGGAGAATCGATAACTCTGGGCGCCTGGGTTTCTTGGCTCCTGGTCACATAGCCCTCCTGTGACCCAGGCTGCTCCCTGGTGTGTTTAGGGGCGGGGAGTGAGGACAGCTGAGTTACTGACTTCGGTTTCTGCCTCGGGGCTTGCGGCTGGCCAGGATTACACGTAGGTCCGGTGGAGTGAAGCGTACGCCTGTGTGCCGCACCCCGCACGATGCCCGGAGCACCGCCAGAGACGGGCATTGAGCGGATGACCTTTTAACATTGCGATACTAACATGATCCCATACATTCGTGTGGGGAGGGTCTCACGCACGACATGGTCTCGTGGAAGCACAGACCAGGTTCAGGGAAACAAACTCTGATAAAGGAATGGGGCCAAGAAAGATGGATGCCCGTGGGGAGCCCCCAGATGAGAGGCAGGGGCTCTTGTGAGGATGCGGCTGAGACTGGCGGGGTGGGGAACTGGCAGCTCTGGATAAACGCTGCCTCAGGGAGAGCTCTGGGCTGGGCCCCGCACTCCGAGCGGGCAGCAGCCGTGGACTGTGCAGGCAGCTGGTCGGGGTCGAGTCCACATGCCGCCAGTCGTGTCTCTGAGGGGGAGGGGGAGCCGTGGAGGCGCTGCTCCTGCCGTCGGCCCGCAGCACGCGTGTGCAGAGACAGGCACCGCTGAGGCGCGGGAGCGGGTAGGTCTCCTGCAATCACAGGAGGGGGATGTGAGGCCACCCCGGAGGGTACTCCGGCCACCACTTAGGGACGGAGGGATTTTTTTCAACATCCAGAGAAAAAGAGGGAAAAGAGCCAATAGCCAGGTACTCTGGCACGAAATACAAAGAGAGAGATTTCAGCCTAAGAGTGGGTATGAATTTCTGGCTTTCGTGTTGAGAGCTCTTAAAAATGATTACTAGGAACCAAAGTAAGTTCACTGCAAAAAATTAATTCCAAATGGATCTTTCTTTTTGTTGGTAAGGTTTATTAGAAAAGAAGCCTCGTGGGTGTGTCCCCCCCCCCTTGCTCCCTCACAGCCTGGAGCCGTGGACTGGGTGGGGGCGGTGGGCGACTTCGGAGGGTGTATTGTTCTCCTAGGGCTGTTGTGACCAAGCCTCACAACTCGGGGGCTTAACACAACAGAAACTGGTCCTCTCCCAGTTCGGGAGGCTAACACTGCTCAATCAGGAAGTCAGTAGGGCGGTTCCTTCTGGAGGCTCCAGAGGAGAATCTGTTGATGCCCCTCCTAGCTTCGGGTGGGTGGTGGCAATCTGTGGCATTCCCTGGCTTGTAGAGGCATCACTCAGTGCCTGTCTTCACATGGCCTTGTCCCTGCCTGTCTGGGTCCAAATGACCCTCATCTTATAAGAAAACCAGTCAGTGGGTTAGGGCCACACATATCCTGCATGGCCTCACTTTAACTTGATTGCATCTGCAAAGATCTTCTTTCCAAATAAGGCCACAGTCACAGGTGCCAGAGGGTTGGGACTTGGACGTGTATTTGTGGGGTGCATTCAACCCACAGCAGCTGGGGAATGGCTTCCTCGAGCCCGGCCTTTCCCCAGAGACCCTCTCTGGTCACTCCAGTGTTCCACAGTTCTGTCCTTAGAATCAGAGTTTTAGAGCCAGAGGGATGATCTCATTTACTGTGTCTGCCCAAGTTGGCTCTGGCCTTCCCAGGTGGCTTGTCACAAAAGGGGACAAGTGGCAGTGTCAGGATCCCTGGGGCTTTTCTGTCTCTCCGCCTGTTGTTTTTCTACAAACATTTTGTCCTGTATTTTATTGAAGTTTGTTATCGTTAAAGTATCTTTTTTCCCATGTAAATTAGGGTTATTTCCCAACGAATATTATAAATGTCTTAAAAACTATGATTTTTCTCAGAGTTTCTCTTGCATTTCCTTAGTGCCTACCATGAAACTAGTAGGTATTGAAGTGAAATACTTGAGTGTTGGTGGCCAGTGGCTGCCCTGTGGCGCATTTCTCTCTGCCACGCCTTCCCACAGACTTGATGACTCCCAGCCTCTGTCCACTGTCCCCCGGCCCTGCCGCAGGGTCCTTACCAGCGCAGGGTGCTGGGCCACCACTCATTGAGCTTAATTGGCACATGCAGCAGGCTGGTTTCAGGTGAGGCTTTATCCAGGGGTCAAACGACCTGACCAAAACCTGGTTGCTCTCCTTTTCTGAGCTCCATTTCTGAGCCTGGCCTCCATCAGGCCTCTAAGTCCTCAAGGTGACTGCGCTCAGCGCCCGGCCTCTGTGCTCCCCTCTCCTCCATGAGGCCGAGAGCGCGCTCCTCCCAGCATTCCCAGCAAGAGCCCCGAGCCTGCCCCTGCACGGACCGACTCGGAGTCACATGTCCTTTCCCGGGGCTGCAGCCCCAGGGCTGGGGTGCACTGACGGGCCCCTCCAAAGTGATGTGATGCCCCACCCTGCAGTCAGGGCTGGGGGCTTGGAGGGCTCAAGGGGAAAGTCTTGCTCGGCGCTGCCTCTGGTCTCTAAGCAAGAGCGTGCTTTTCTTTCAGGAATACATCGATGCGCACCCCGAGACCATCGTCCTGGACCCTCTCCCTGCCATCAGGACCCTGCTTGACCGCTCCAAGTCCTATGAGCTCATCCGGAAGATTGAGGCCTACATGGAAGGTATGGACGCGTGTGGCTCGCCATCCACGGCAGGCCATCGTGTGACGCGGGGACCGAGGGTCTCAACTCGTTAGGTACTTTGGGACATTGGGAGAGAAAGCAGTTGAATCCCATGAAGGCAGTCATTCCAGGGAGATCCTTTCATTGTCCTCCTGTGACCTCAGCGTGCTCTTTGGGAGAGCGGCTCTGAGGGCTGTGTTGAGCCCATGGGGTGGTGAGGAAGTGTCCCGATGACACGGTGGTCAGAGAGCAGAGTGTGTGTAGACGGCTCAGTGGCTCGCAGGCGAGTGGAGTTATGCAGCCGGGCCAAGGAGACAGACGGAAATGAAGGGCCCTTAATCAAACACACGGAGACATGTGACATGGCTGCTGGACCTCGCGGGGTACACTCTGTTCTCGCATGTGGGAGCCTCCCTCTTAGCTGTGAGCTTCTCCTGCCAGCTGCAGGCTCTTGTCCCTGGGGACTCATCTCCCCACCCTGGGTGCAGGCAGCTCCAGAGAAGTGAAGGCTGCCTTTTCAAGGTGTTTGTTTATGTGAGAAGGACTTTTTGGAAAGATTCATGTTAACGGTAACCTTCCAGTTCTCTTTGCCTGCTGTGTTCCCTGCTGAGGGCTCTTGTTAGTTTGAAGGAGACGTGCTTTGTCTCGGCCCTGGGGCTGCATGAGGATTCATCCTAGGGCCAGGAGGGGCAGTCCCTGCTCCCTGCCATAGAAACCATGACTGTGGCCTAACCTGGCTGCCTTGCGCCCTGACCTGGGTGGTGACTTGGCCCCAGGCATCATCTCCTGTGATGGTGGGACCAGCGGGTCCAGCTGGGCTTACAAGGCCAGAAACAGCCCCTCTGCAAGGGGACAGTCGTGGGAATACGAGAGCAGCATTTATTGGGTATGTGCTGTGTACCTGGCTTTGGGTTAGGCCTTCTCCCCATACTCTCTCTTTTGTTGCTCTTAAAGGCGAGCACCACCATCCTTCCCAGTTTGCAGATGAGTCACAGAGGCTCCGAGAGGTTAGCAGATGTGCCGACACCACACAACATACAGGTGGCCAGGCCAGCAGCCCTCCAGGTCTCTCTGGCTCAGGCTCCCCAGCTCCTACCCACTAAGCTCGACTTTCATGCCCATGGCCAGAGGTGCCGTGAATCTAGCAAGCACCTGACGTGGGTGCAGCTGAGGACCTTGGTCCCGAGCGTTGGTGAGCCCTTGGTCCTCTCTCTGAGGAGTGCCCTGCGGGAGAGCGGGCTACCGGGCCGGCTGTCCCGAAAGGAGCCTCCAGGCCTCTTTCGCTGGGTGCCCGACACTCACCAGCAGGGTGTAGAGAATGTGGTGTCATCCTGGGCCCCACGTGGACAGACTTTCTCTGCACACCAGCCGGCCTTCTTGCACGTCCTGCCGTGGTCAGTCTCCGCCGTCAACCTCCCCTCCCTCTGCGTTCCTTTCCTGCGTCCGTCCAGAGTCCAGGTGGGGAGAAAGAGCTGCAATGACGTTCTCTCTGAACATCCCCTCTTTGGACCGTCTTCACCTCAGTCTGCTGTGGGTGATGTTTTGGCCAAATGTTGGTTCTGGGAGGACAGCAGCCTCTTTCCAGAAGGCATGTTTGTTGGACACTGACTATGAAGGGACCGGAGATTGTATTAAAATACGAGAAGGCCCAACCGGTGGAGGAAGACGGTGGGTCAGCAGCCACGTCTCAGGTCCTGGACAAGTCCATCAGAAGAGCGACGCAGCTGGAGGGATTCGGGAAGGTGCTGCGAGGGGCTTTTTCAGAGCTAAAAGGACAGGGTTTGGAGGGAGACAGAGTGAGATTGGGTGTGGGTCTGGGCACGTGCTAGTTGTGTGGTCTCAGACAAGTCACTGACTCCAGTTCTGCCTGTGGTCTGGAAGATGTGGGTAATAACTGGTTCATCACAGCTATCGGGATAATTGGGATGACACCTGCAGAGCACCTAGCTCGGTGCCTGGCCCACCGGGTCACCCAGGAGCAGCAGCTGCTGAAGCCGCCGCCACCACGCCGGCAGGGCCCAGGCGTCTGGATTGGGTCTCAGAGTGTCTCAGGTTTTCAGGAGAGAAAATCAGGGCCGGGGCTCGGGGTGTGAGCCTGCATAGTGCGGTCAGGGAGCACGAGCCGGTGATGCTGCTGGACCGCGTCAGGCACAGGAGGCAGCGTGTGAACAGCACGAGGAAAGGCAGGCCCAGAAGTAGGCAGCCGGGAGCTCCATCGCCTGCTTGCCAGACACGGGAGTGTGGTTTCTCCTGGGGGCCTGAGGGGACAGGTCAGGATCTTTGGACAAGGGAATGTCCCAGTTCAGTTGATTAGAAAGTTCGGGAGCTGCCCACCAGGGGAGAGGTGTGGGGCATCTAGGACAGGGTCCAGTCCCCTTGAGATCCAGCGAGAGCTTGTTGGCCAAAGCCTAGCGCACACTTGGGCGCTCAGTCCTAGACCGGCAGGAAGTGTTGGATGGGTGGGCCGTGAGTGCTGCACCCTGGATTTTCCTTATCGTGTGTGCCGAGCCTGGGCTTGCATTCTTCCAGGAGGGCGGTCGGAGGCTGGGACTTCCTGGAGCCCTTTCCTGCCCACCCCGGGGCTGCCCGCCAGCGGGGCTGTTCCTTCCCCAGCTGGGTGGGTCCCTGGTGGGTCCCTCCCCTGCCCTCTGCAGAGGCAGCACGGCTTCCCGGGAGGCGCATCCTGGGCCCTCCTCCCACCCACTCCCTGCTATTCCTGGAGGCTTGCAGCCCTTTTAGGCATATGGTAAATGGCCATAATTACCCTTGAAGTTCCCTCAGATAATAATAGCAATCTAAGTGACACTGCTTTTGTGTTGGGAGAAGGGGCTTGGCAAGACTTCCTGAGTTGTCACCATCCCTCCTGCTAAGGCTGCTCTCCCTGTTCTCAGAGAACCTGAGTGGCTGCAGGGAACAGAGCTGGCCGGAGGCTGCCGCAGGGCTGCCTGGGTCCTTGTTGATGGGCAGGGGGAGGGGATGACCAGGGCCCCTTGCTCCGCAGTGGGGGTAGGGAGAAGGCCATGGCTCATGGGGAGGCCATCCCAGGATAGCAGGCCTCCGGAGCACTTGCCCCGAGCGTCCGCACATGGGTGGGCCATCTGTCTCCCTGCAGAGCACCTGCGTGGAGAACCTCTCCCTCCCCTTCCACATCAGGGAGGCGGGTGAGGCCTGCTCCTGGAGCTCACGGCCCTGCCTGTCTGGGTCTCTGGGCAGCGTTTGGTCAGTGCCATCGCAATCCCACGTTCCCAGAGCTCTGCCTCATCTAAGTCAGAGCCTGGAGGGGAGCAGGGTCATTGCTCTGGGCCAGATGGTGGCTGAACTACCAGCCCTCGCATCCAAGATCTAGACAGGATGGACAGCGTAACTAAGAACAAGGAAGCAAAGGGGAATAAGCCCTAGTTGTCGTCTAAGGAAGGGTTCTGGAAGCTACATGACATTTTTTTCTTACATCCCTGGCCAGAATTAGTCACCTACTGAGCTGCAAGGGAGTTGGGAAATCAGTCCTTGTTCTGGACAGCCATGTGCCCAGCTAAAATTTGGTTGTTTTGTTACCGTGGGAGGAAGGGCTGGAGTGAGTTTTGTAGAATTGTGAGCTGTCTGCCATGTCACCTCCCAAGACATGGGCCCCTGCCTGAGGACCCACCTTTCCCATGGGTGAAGACCTTGGAATGACCGTTCCTCCTCTGGATGGCCAGGGGTGTGGCCTCAGCCTGTGACCTCGTGGCAGTCGCATCTGTATAGCCGCTGGAGACCTAGAGGCCTGGAGGCTTGCAGAGGGACACGCCCCTCGGTTTTCCCTCGTAGATGACGGCTTCTCGGAGGCAGCCACTTGGGGGACACGCTTGCACCCACACCCACGGCCCTCAGGCAGAGGCACAGGCAACGCTGAGCCTGGATGCATTTCAAACCACTCACAGAAGCCTCCTAGAAATTAGGCCTTGCCTGGTGCAGGCATGGGGGAGGAAGGGAGGAGCCGCGGTGACAAACTGATTTGCCTGGCATGCGTTTGCAGGCTGTGTCTTCCGTTGGCTGCTCACTCTGCCACACAGGGCCAGGGTCCAGAGATGGAAGCAACAAGGCCAGTCGCCACCGCAGGCTGGGCGATTCTGGGCAAGACTCTAGCTGGCTCCAGAACTGGCTGCAGCCACCTGCGAGAAGGCACCTGGGCCATGATTGGGTGGCCTGGGTTTGTGCTCTTTCCCCAGGGACAGCAGGTGTGGAGGGTCTCAGGCTACAGGGCAACAGGCTGGAGAGGTCCTTGACAGCTCTGTTGACTTTGAGCTGAGGGGTGGCTCTCCGGAAGCTCCCACACATGGGCTGCAGGTGACAGATGACCTGTCCTGGACGACAGGCCTCCTTGGTGAGGGGGTGTGCATGCCACAGACTGAGCATTCCTGTCTGTGGTTTTATGGGAATTTAATCAGAGCTCATCTTGGAGGCCACTTGAAAGCTGGACTGAAAATGAGTAATCTAGACACCAAGTAAAGAGAAAATAACATTCCTTAGAGTCTGGGAGAAATAATTCCCTGAAGAGCCTCTGCCTGGGGAGGGGTGGGGAGGACTGCAGGGTGGGTGTTTGTAGATTGGGGGGTTGCACTCAGAGTCAGGGGCTGGCCATCTGCCCTTGGTGAGCTGCAAGGGGCTAGGGGTGGGAGGGGCCTTGGAGTCTAAGGCCAGGCCTCAGACCTCCGTCCATCCCCTGCCCTGCGTGGCCTCTCTGAGCCGTGCTTTTGTCAGCTTTCAGGCAGACACTTAGCACTTACTAGGTGCCAGGCAGTGCGTTAAGAACTTTACCTATAGTAAATGCTAATTCAGTGTGCATGATGCCCCTATGAGGAAGGTTCTGCTTTCATCCTTGTTTTGGAGATGAGAACTCTAAGGTGCATCAAACTAAGTCACTTAAGGTCACAGAGCTATCAGGGGTAGATCCTGGATAGGGAGCCACACAGTCTGGGTCTGCTCTTAGCGGCGGTTCGTGAGCCCAGCCGCTAGGCCCTGTGCGCACTGCCTCCTGCTCCCCCAGCCCCTGTGGCTGACGGGGCCGAGGTGAGGATGGACAGCATCAGAGACTGCACCTGTGGGCAGGTCGTGCTATCCAGGTGATGCTGGCCAGAGAAGGTCCCCAGAGTCCACCAGCTGCTCTGCTTCAAACAGTCACTGAATCTCTGCCCTGCCCTGTTACTGGAGAGGAACAGAATCCTGCCTTTTTGAGGGCAGCAACACATCAGAGCAGGAAAGAATGAGGGCCTCGTGGCTGGCAGACCTGGACTGGAATCTTAGCACACCTGGGCCAGTCACTGCCCTCTGAGTCATTTGTGCATCTCTGAAGCGATGTTGACCCTGTCCCAACGCTCCCTGTCCAGCTGCCCAGCCCACGGGGCCAATGCCGAGGGACAGCATGCCCCATCGAGGGGTCTGGGATGAGGGAGGACAGGGTGCCAGACCCCACATGCTTATCAGGGAGGAGGGGGCCCCTCGGGGGTAGGTGCTTGGCTATGGTTTCCATTCCTGGACCTTAGTAATGTGTGGGAGAGACACTGTCCTCATTTCCACATCGGCCACCATCTGCCACCCAGGCAGAGAGCCCTCCTTTCTGGTAGAGGTAGAGGGTCTGCAGAGCAGGGTGGTCTTAGGGCCCCTGGAACACCCGCGCCCCAGGGCAGCTGAGCACGAGCTGTGGGCCAGGCCAAGGTAGGCACCTCATGGGTCTTGGGAGGCAGCGGGGACTGAACCCTGCCCCTGCTCTGAGTCCTCATGCACCTCCCTTCCAGCACCTTGCCTGGAGCTGGGGGAGGGGAGGAAATGGTGCCTGTGAGCACCTGGGACCCGGCCTGGTCCAGGTGGGCAGCTCCTCCTGGCCTCCTTGCCGATCTTCCCGACACAGCTGCTATATTCCTCCTTTATAGGCGAGAACTCGGAACCCTGGGGAGGTAACTTGTTTGAGGTTTCAGAGCTGGTATGTCTTGAAGCCGAGCTCCGTGTGGAAGCCCAGGCTAACCTTCCTGCCTCACTCCAGACGTCTGTTTGCAGCTCTGCATCCTTCCTGCCTTCTGACCTCTGCTGGCCCCTGGTGGGGCTGCTCCTGCTCCTTGCTCAGGGCAAAGGCCACCCCCGCTGCAGGAGGCCTGGGGGGGCCAGGGCCCGCCCCTGCTGCCATCAGGCATACTGCCCTGCAGGGGTGCTCCACTCGCCACCCACAGCCTTCTTCGGGGATCCCGCTGTGAGATGAGCTCCATCAGTTCCCAGGGACCCAAGAACCCTAAAGGCATCAGCCCTGGTGGCCAGGCTCTCAGCTGAGGCCAGAACACTGAGAGCAGAATCGGTTCTAAGGAACACCTCCAGGTTCATCTGCCTCCGTCCCTCTCCTGCGCCCCACAGCCAAGGCCCGCAGGCCCTCTCTAGGGCCCTTTCCTTGGCATCTCCCCACCCTGGCCTAGCTGCTGCAGAGGATGAGGGGTCCCTGTGTATATTGGGTCCAGGATGAGTGGACCCCCCAGCTTCCCTCCAGCAGCCTCACCCCGTCCTGCTATAGTGCCGGAGGCTGTGCCTGGAGGGCAGTGGCCCTGTTGCCTGGGTTCAGCTTTCTTGTAGAGGGCTTCAGTCCAGGCCTCCTAAGGGCCCTGGAGGAGACAGATGGCTGCTGGGCCCTGCCACGATCCTGCCTGCTCAGCCTCCGTCTAGAGCGGGGTCCGCAGGCTCCGCGCAGAGATTCGCAGGAGTGAAATGAGCTCTCATGGCAACTGGTCAGGAACGCCTTGGAGGTGCAGATCCATTCTTGGGAAACAAACCCATCCGCTCTTCAGAGTTTAACCTTGCTGGGCCCTCGGAGCCTTCAGGGCCATGGCAGGGACCCAGCAAGGCAGGAGCTGTCCCTCCACCCTCGGCCGCCTCCCTCTGGCCTTACCCAGCTCCGTCGCTACTGGACGAGATCCCCCACGTGGTCCAGCCCAGGCTCCCTGCTCACCTGCCACACACAGAGGCTGCTTGGTCCTGCCCCCGGCCTTCCTGCAGAGCCTTCAGGGAAGCCACAGGCAGCCCCCTTCAGGAGGCATTCCCTCCCCCCCGTCACCCCGCCAGGCTCCGATCGCTCCACGAGGCCGTCCCTGCAGACCCTGAGTTTGCAGGGCAAACCCTGGGCGTTGGTGAACCAGACTGTTCGGGACTTCTGGCTCCCTCTCCCAAATTCCTTCCCCTCACCATGGTGACTAAGCCTCTCCAGACTCAACACTCATAGGAACCTTCTTCCTCCTCCTCATGCAAAGAGTCTCCCAGTCCCCCGGTGAAAAATCTCTGCATCTCTTTCCTGGGACGCAGTAGGGCCAGATAGGTGCTCAAACCTCCTTATTGGTCAGATTGATCAGAAAGTACCTGACACCAGCCGTTTACACTTCAGGGTGAGTTTACAGCCCACCTAATATCTTTCTTGAGCTCTCCAAGCCCCTACAACAACTGTTCTTCTCCATATCTTTAACGATGAGGAAAGAGGCTCAGAGTGGTTGCAGGACTGACCCAGGGCCACTCAGCACCTTTGTGACTCTCAGTCTAGTGCTCTCCCCATGGGACCCATACCCCTGCAGGGATCTTGTTGGAAGCAGCAACACAATGAATCTAGAGTTAGACTGCCTGGGTTCATGTCCTCTGCTGAACACCCAGCTGTGTGCTTCTAGCACGTTGTTTGATTGCATTGAGCCTCTGCTTTCCTATCTGTAAAATGGGCAGGGGGATTATGATAGTGGCACCTTCCTCATAGGGTTGTGTAAGGATTCCTCAGTAGGTGGGAGCACTCCTGGGGAGCAGTGCATTGTGGGTTTCAGATTACATCCCATGTGCTGCGACCCTGCAAGTCCTGTGTCCTGAACTAGCATTTAGCTTAGCGTAGCACTAAGTGTAGCTGCCGCCCGGTGCCCGTGCTGGACCAGGCCCCGCCGGGGCAGTTGCTCCTCATCTGTCTTTTCTCCCCAAGTGCCCAGCCCTGTGTTTGCAAATACAGAGCCTGAGTTTATCTCCCCACACAAGAAGTGTTTTCAGGGTGACCCATCATGAGCATAGGTGAGCTTTTTTCATATCTTTATTGGCTTTTAGATTTATAATAAAGCTCACATTGTACAGATTCATCTGGTAGAATTTTTATTTTTGAGTAATTTTAGGCATTCAAAAAAAGTTGCAAAGGTAGTGCACAAAGTTCCCGTATATGCTTTGCACAGCATCCTCTAGTGATGACATCCTATGCGACCATGATGTAATTTATCTAAACCAGGTGGTTGACATTGATGGCAATACTATTAATACTATTAATTAATTATTCTAACTTCCACAGTTGTCCGCTGTTATATTACCTTTTCCTGGTCTGGTCGTCATTCTCTGTGCTCTCCTGCCATCTGGGATGGAACTTCAGGGTGTTTATCCTTCATGACGGTGACACTTTAGAAGAGCCTGGACATTTATTTAGCAGAGCGCCCCTCCCCTTGGGTTTATCTGGTGTTTTCCATGGTTGGGCCAATAGTAGCATCGCCTTGTGCGCCAAATGGTCCTCATACAGCTGCACTGGAACATGACAGGGGCCCCTTGCAGCCTCGCAGACATCACAGGGCACAGGGTGGCACCCCGTGGAGCCCCACCATAGTCTCATATGTAAGCAAAAGGAAAGGCTAAAATAAGGGAAAGGAGGAAAAAGTGTTGGCTATGTTGGAGAAATCAGGATTACATGTTTCTTTGTTACAGGACTTCTCAGAGCCTTTAATGTGTTAATATGCATCTTCAGTGTGGGGGGGAGGTTGTACTAAATTTCATCACCAATTGTAAGATGCACTGATATTTTATGTTCTAGTAAGAAAGAAAAAATTGTAAATTGTGACAAAATACTGATTCTGAGACACATCTCAATTTCAGAGATGGAAAATATGCAAAAACACACCTTAGAATCAATGAAATACTGCAGTATTTATTTAGCCTTTTCCTTCTAATCAGCTGTGGAGCCCCCCTCCCATTTTTGTGGGGCTTCAGGTGAGAGGGCTGCTCCACTCGGCATACTCAGGAATTCCTGGACTGGGTGGGCCTCCCCTCCATCTCTGCCCAGACCTGTCCTTGTATTCCGGCTGTTAAACTGTGCAGGACGCTAATTGCTGGTAACTTGCACATCTGCTTAACCCCAACCTAACTCCCCAGAGAGCCTCTGTTCACAGTTTGGAATCTGTCCCTCCCTTTCTTATACATGTAGAAATATATGTGCACTTTTTAGAAACAGTATCATGCTACATGTGTCCTGGTACGATTCATTGTCCCCACTTAATACTTAATGTTGACTTTTCCCATGTTAGCCCACAAAGATGAGAGAATTAGGTCTGCCCTTTTTGATGGCAACATAATATTTCAGCATGTGAATGAATGACTCATAATTTCTGCTGGGCTCATAAGGTCATTCCAGTTTTGTTTGGATTTTTTTTTTTTTTTTTTTTTTTTTTTTTTTTTTTTTTTTTTTTTTTTTTTTTTTTTTTTTTAGTAAACTGGGCTGCAATAGACAGATCTCTGCATATTTTTGTAAAATTAATCCCTAAAGTGGAATTTTTCAGCCAAAGATTATAAACATTCCTCACATTGGCAGATCTTACTGGATTGCCCTTCAAAAAGTTTGGACACATTTTACCCCTAATTGTGCCAGTCTGCCTGGGGGAAGTGATATCTTACTTTGCATATCTGTCATTGTTGGCAAGATTGAGCACCCCGTCATGTGTTCATTGGCCCCGTTCGAATTTCTTCTGTGAGTGAATCATTTCATGTTGTCTGCCCACATTTTTTAATTGAGTTGTGTGGTTTTTTTTCTTGTTGATTGATTAGAACCCCTTTTATTTGAAAGAAATTGTCCCATTGTTAAGAAATATGGACCGTTTCTCCATTGTAAGCACCTTCTTTGCGCTGGGGCCAAGCTAAGATGTTCTGCTTTTAGAGTAGGTATTGCCAGAATGAACACTCCAGACGTTTTAAAAATGTCTTGAATGCAAACAGGCTGCTGCGTTCTGGGAGTTGGAGCTGAGTGGGGGCAGCGAGCATCTGCCCCAGGCCCAGAGGGGCTGTAAATCAGGGAACAGCTGCCACGGAGTCTGTCCACGTTTCCAGCAGCCGCCGCCGCCGGGCTTAGACACTGGGCTCAGAAATGTCTGTCCCTCCGCCTGTGCCAGTGCCTGGCTCCCCCCGTCCTGGGCTGTGGACATTCCGGGTGCAAATGGCTCTCTGGCCGCACAAAATGAGACGGGTCACTATCTAAGTCAGACGGGAGTAAAACTGGTCCAGCCGACCATGGCACACTTCGCCGGGTCATGATGTCGTGGCATTTGGAGCCCTCTGTCTCTGTCCAGGAATGATCCTCTCCCCCCAGTTGCAGGCTGGGTCCCCGTCGTCCCATGTTTTCCCACAACAGCTCACCTGTAGTCAGCGAGCTCACTGAGGACTGAGCTGCTAACAGGGAGGTGGCAGCTGCGGCAAGGCCTTCAGGGAGCAGGGCAGGGGGCTGTAGCCACTGGTGAATGCCACTCTCCTTCCCCCAGCCACTCCAGATAACACAATTAGTGGGTCAGTTTCCTGTTGCCGCATGACAGAGGACAACAGACCATGTGGCTTGCAACGGCACCCGCTGATGATCTCACAGCGGGGTGGGGCAGAAGCCCGAGTGGTGTGGCTGGGTCCTTGCTCAGGGTGTCACAGCCGGGCTGAGTGCTGGAGACCCCGGGAAAGAATCCACCTCCAAGCTCACTGTGGTTAGCAGAATCTAGTTCCTTGTGGCTGTAAGACTGAGGTCCCTGTCCTTGTTGGCTGGCAGCTCCTCTAGGCCCTGTGTCCCTTCTCATGTGGCCCCTCCATCTGCAAGCCAGCCCCAGAGGTCCAGTCTTTGTGCCTTGAATCTCCCACGTCCTCTCCCGAGAAAACACTGTGTGTGATGGAGTAGGGCCCACCCGGGTCACCCGCATGGTTACATTACATTGTAATATAATCACCAAATAATGCCCATCGCATGGACAGTCCTGGCGATTGTGCAGGGCGAGTACACCAGGGGACAGAGACTCCTGAGTGCACCTTAGGATTCTGCTTGTCACGCTGAGCAGACACAAAGGTTTTTCCTTATGTGCTTCTAAGTTCAGTGGAATTTAGTTGGTATTATTAAGTCTCTCTGGGCCCTGTCACCTGTGCCGGGCGTCCCTGGGCATGGGGCTCCTGCCCACCCCTTCACCTGGGTGGCATCTCTTGCCATTTGGCCCTCATGTTCTACACTGCAGCCGTGCCAACGCCCACGGGCACCCCCTCTTGACCCTCGGCACTTGCCCGTGGTGTTACATCTGGAATACCCTCAGTCCCTTTGACTAGCTCCAGCTTTGGGGACACTCCTCCTGGAAGCTCTCTTGGCTACACATGCCATTCCCCGTGTGCGCCTCTGTGCCCTCCTCGGTCCCACACATCCTGTTGCATTGTCACTTGCTGCTGGCTACTCTCTTCTACATCTAATTGTGGGAGCCTCAAGGACAGGGAGCAAGTGTGTCTTTAGGGACCTAGAGTCCCCAGGTCAGGACCTGGAACACAGTAGGTGCTCAATAAATGTGCAAAGGAAGGAAGGATGTTTTCAAGAATTAGACATATAATAAGCAGATGCACTGGGGGAGCCTCTGAGCAGAGATGTCCTGGGGAAGGGCTGACCTTGACAGGTGGGGTCATGGGCTCGGGGAGGAGGTGGTGTATCTGAAGCGGCTCTGAGACAATGGGCCGAGCTGGAGGGAGGTGGGAGCCATTCCAGGGAGAGGGAGCAGGATAGGATGTTCAGGAGAAACGGGGCCGTCTGTGTTGCTGGAGAGAGCCCCATGTTGAGCCCCTGGGGGCCTCGGGTGCCAGTTTCGACTTTGCCTGTGGGTGGGGGCAGGGAGGCTGTGGGGAGGTTGCTGTGGTGTCACGGCAGGGGCAGAGGGCTTGGTGAGGGTGGTGGCAGTGGGCAGGAGTAGGAGGGATGGAGCCCAGAGATGGACAGGCAGCCCTGGCAAGCATCTGGGCCTCCAGAGGACGAGGTAAGGAGAAGGAGACGCAGGGCGAGCCACAGCCATGATCATGTGCCAAACCCGCGGGGGAAGGAAGGTGCCGCAGGGGTACCAAGACAGGGGCTGGATGCTTCCATGGCTACCAAGAAAGGCCACGAGGGAGGGGCCCTTGTAAGTGACAAACAGTAATAAGCCCCCAGCCTGGGCCGAATCCTGGGGCTTCTAGTCGACAGGCAGAGGTGAGAAGGGGTATCATGGGGGGAGGTGCAGCACAGGGGAAGGCCCAGTGCCTAAGAAAGGTCCCTCTCGGTGACAGCCTTTCTTGTGCTGGGGTTTGGGCTAGCACTGGC